>JAVSBS010026968.1:0-83306 GCA_033124195.1 Coracias cyanogaster | reverse complement strand
GAAAACCAAGATTATGAAGGATACCTAAAGTGGATCATTATAATGTAACAACTATGGGTCGCTTGGGACAAGGATATATTACTGTGACAAACCCTGAAATCCTAACACTTTAAGATTAATTCAGTATTCATGGAATATGACACAAAACTATGATCCCAGAAGACTTTTTCAAGATCTCA
Organism: Coracias cyanogaster; assembly: GCA_033124195.1. Classification (NCBI taxonomy): domain Eukaryota; kingdom Metazoa; phylum Chordata; class Aves; order Coraciiformes; family Coraciidae; genus Coracias; species Coracias cyanogaster. The sequence continues at coordinate 83,127 of JAVSBS010026968.1, read as the reverse complement.
GCACTTTAACATAAGCTATTTAATAAGTAATAAATAAAACCAAATGCTAATTCTGTACAACTTTCAAAGTAAAAACTATGTGACAGATTCAGAAAATAATTCAGATGCTTACTCTGTCACCATCAATGGATCCATGTAAATCTTGGCCTAAGTATAAGTAATTTGGCAGTTTATCAACTAGATATTTTGTTTAATGTGAAATTACTGGTAGTGTTTAACTGGTTTCTCATGTCACTGCAAAATCTTTCTGTAGTCAGTTTGCCAGTTTGTGAATTGAAATAAAGAAACACAAAAATGGTAATTTGGGAGAACTTTGTTTTGCAGGTTGTCAAAACTGGATCCAATTTTCCTAATTAAATGTAATTATTAAATTATGCTGTTTTAATTAATTACAGATTTCAGATAATTTTTCTCACTAAAGTTGAATGTACGCAAACCTCATCATTCATATATGCGTTCCTCAGCACCAAATTTATCCTAACTACTGACAGCTCATAATAACATGAAATATTTTCTTTTCTATACTTTTCATCTCTAAAAACAGAATGGAAATTCATTGTTCTTTCCAATTCAATATGGTGACTTCTGAAAGTAACCACTCATCTGACACAATACAGTACAGAGGAACACATATTGTTGTTTTTTTCATTCTCATCCTCCACAAAGACTCTTGGGCTTCACCTAATGAAATGTCCACTATCTCTCTCTCTTTGTTAGCCAAAAGTGATCTTGAGTAAATTAGTATGACAGACACTTTCCATAAGTAAATAAATGAAACTCCTGAAAGCTCCAGTACAAGATACAATTAAATACTTACCCAAGAAGAAATCATTTGTTCCTTGCCAGGATTAAAAACAAAGAGTCCAGAAAGAGAACAATTTTAAAATAGAAGCAAAAAAGCCCAAATGACAAACTTCACAAACAAAGCTTCAGCTCAGATTTTCCTCAAAAGGACAGAAGGTCTTTTTACTTGTGCATTTTAGCATTAATAAAAAGTCGTTGGTTCTAAATGTGTAGCATTATTAATATTATAATAGACTTAAATACCTTCATCATGCCCATGAAGTGAATAGGACTACCAGTCACACGGCAGATCCGACACACCAATCCATACACCCCTCTGAGTATTTGGAAAGAGACATAAAGGAAAACAAATAGGACTAAGGTAAATTCCTTCACTAATTTCATTAAGAATTTACAGAAATCTGACCTATTTACTAGACTAGAGCATTACAGAAAAATGAAGGTTTGGACCATCAAAAAACCAGGGGGTCTATACCCAAAACAAAGACCACAAAGTTGCTATATTTTTATATCCTCTTTAACAAGAGCACACTGTTTTCTGCACCCACTCTACCCCTCCTCCACTGGGCTCAGCTGGGACCCAATTAAAGCTGAATGTATGCTTTTCCAATACCCACAAGTTTGACCCCAGGCACACATTTCAAAGCACTGATTTTCATATTTTATGTATTTCTAATCCAGTTTCAAGTTTCAAAATAACCTAAATAATATATCCTCTTCTAAAGATGCTTTTATTTTCAAAAGGAATTTGTTCCTTTTAGAAAAATTGGTAATCCAGAAAACAAAAGGGAGAGCAAAAGGGGGAGTGAAAAGCACACTTTGGCTTTGATGATGTATATTTAGGAAAGAAATGGCCGAGAGTAACAACTGTGCCACTGGGGTCTGCTTTCCTGAATCATCACTTCTCACCAACTACATTTGTGTGGGTATGTACATCTGCTGTAGAGTTGGGTTTTAATGCCTTTCAGCACATGACAATCTTAAGCTGATCAATATACTACACGAAGGTAGGATTTTAGCCAGAAAGACAACCCCATATATTGGCTTTCACTTAGGTAGCACAAGGATAACAGCAAAGCCAGAGGTCTGGCCTTCACTGCATCCATAAACCTGTCAGGTACTTCAGGCTAGAGACTACCAAAATCTGTGCCCTTTCAGTGGTCCTGCTTCCTTCGCAGGCTAAAAAAAATGACCACGTAAGTCATTACCCACCTGGAGTAATCACATACTCATTTACTAGCTAGACACATCCTCCAAACTGAAAAAATCTGCAGGAGAAACAGACATCTTCACCTTAGATGCACACTGTCTTTCCAAATGTTGTAAAATAAGCTAGAGGTTCCCAGAATTAGCAACAAAGGGATGATTCTTTACCTAAAAAATAATCCCTGTAGAGTCTGAAATTGTATGATTATGTATCGCAAAAACCAAAACACTCCTTTTCAAATGTCATGTATGTCATGCATATCCTTTCTTTTCTTCTTGAGGAACTAAAATCTGTGTTTTTTACAATTCAAGCTAGTCATTACATACACCAGTTCTGAGTAAGCTTCCTTTCAGATCTCTGCATCCAAATTTAAGTAAAAACTCAATAAATCTCTGCAGACTAGATAGTCTAAAACTCCTTATAATAGCAAAATAATAGCAAGTATCTTTTCTTCATCTGCAGCTATGTTTTTGCAATGCAAAATATAAGTCTGGGGTTTTTACCCCAACTGTAGCACTACTCCAGTGTGGGTGCACTGTCTTCTACAGTCAGCATTAAACTTATTGCCAAAGTTTTGTTCAAGATGCATGCCGCTGTACGATGCCATTTTTATACACTGTCTTTCAGAGCACAACAACATGTCCCAACTCCAGGTCCTTACTGCAATGAACGGGTCACTAGGCCATTTTCCAGCAATTAAAGTGTTTTCATAGAACAAAAGTTTGTTGATTAAACCAATTCTTTGATATTATAAAAAAATTCCTCTGAGACTCAATAATGGGAAACTGTAAACTGCTGTTCTGCATGTAAACAAGATATTTGACATATAAAATGTCCTGAAAGTAGAGGGGTAACAGAAATTAGCCAAGCCTCTCTTCAAACCTCACATTTTTACTTCTGTTTTCATAGCCTTGAAGTATGAATTGAAAGTAAACTTGCATGAAGACTGCGTTTCAGTCAGCACATCATTTAATTCTATTATTTAGACAGAGTAAGATGCAGCTATAACTTAGAAGCGAAGTTCACATGCACATTTCTGTATAAATAAAGCTTCAGTAATCTCCCATAGACTAGTCAACTAACAAAATAATGAAATCAAAGTAGTAACAGTTTTAATATAAACAAATTTAGCCAAGGGTATACATCAAAATGTTTCACACATGGCATCACCTCTTCAGGCACAAATTGAGATCACTTTGCCATTCTCTCACAATAAATAGAAAGGAGGGTAGGAGGTGGAACCGCAAAGAAATAAAGATATTTAGCGCTGAACTGTTTCATACAAAGCAGGAAACAGTTTCTTGCTGGAAGAAATACTTCTGTGAAACAGAGATGCCATGCTGTTTACCTAATGACAAAGCAGTTGAACCAGAAAGATGGATGGGTTCTCACTGGCATTTCCTGCCGACCACGTTAAGTACCATAGCTGAGAGATTTTTGGGCTTCCCTGAAATTACTTTCCATAAGACTTGATTGAACTAAATGTGCTCTATGCAAATCTCTGAATACAATGAAAACTGAAATCAGCAAAAAGGGTTTTCCTTGCACTCACTTAAACCACAGCAAATACAGCTATGCAGCCTAAAATGCAGAAATAGTGCTTACACAAAGACTTCATGGTGGATAATAACCTTCATGTGCCTCATCAGAAGATTCAGGTGTTTCTAGATTTCACTCTGAATTACAGAGGAAATGAGGTTGAGTTTCCACATTACTCAGAATGCAACCAATCATAATACTTTGAATTAAAGCTACTATCTCTACGCTCATTGCTACCCTGCAACATGATTTAGACATGCTAATTTCATTAGGACATTTGAAGCCTCAGTTACACATCTCACAATGCACTCTTCCAAATGAGCTACTGTCATATTTACCTAAAGGAATGAAAGATAAACCAGGACTACCAAACTGCTCAAGTCTTCAGCCAGCCAGCAACCCCTCCTCCCTCCGCAAACAACCAAAAAACACAGCTACAGATAAATTGACATAAACATCACTTACCACTTCGTGGCTAACTCAGTTGCTAAAGTAACAATGCAGACAATTATCTCAAAGGACTTTCAGAGAAGAAAGAATACCATTGCTGCTGTTGTTAGACTGTTGAGACTATTGTTCTTGGAATACTTTAGCCTTACTCAGATCTACCCTTCTGTGCTAGTTTTTAAGTTCAATTTCTTTTCTTTAGTAGCAGTAAATCACCTTGCACTAGTTTGTGCAGCAGTTCACAAAGCACCGGAGCTGTGTAGATGAGCTGCACTGATTTACATCATCCAGAATTGGACTCAAAGACTTTAACCAGCATGCTGAGATAGGATATGTAACATCTATACCAGAGCATCTAGGATTTGATTGCAATATAATGAAGAGTCATTTAAGTAATTACTTTTGCATAAATTACTCTATGCTAGTATGTTCCAATCTATAATTGCCACATATTACAAGCACCATGGTTACTAATCAAGGGGAGAAAGGAATTCGAGACCTGGAAAGAGCAAGAGAAATTAGGTAGAGCAAATAGGTTCTTTAGACTAAAGAACACATTATTCATCTGCCATCTTGACAAGTAGTATGCATAAGTTAAGAAAAAGGACCCCAAAGTGACACACCCACATACCCCAGCTCAGGTAACACATTTTTTCATGTGTCACAGAACATATAAGCAAACTGACTAGATTTGATCAACATAATAAATTCCCTCATCATGGTTTAAATAAAAAGTTAAGTCAAGGTGCCAACATTGCCATGTTCCGTAATTCCACAAAACTAAATAACATTTTAAAAAATTATTCCACTTGTTAGAGAAGACCTCCCAGTCTTCTTCTGCTTTAGGAAAGGGGTCTGTGGCCATAGAAGAAGTCCTTATGCTGCTTTCCAACAGCAGAGGAATAGGAACCCTGCCAGTGCAAGGAGAGTAACTTGAAGTAGAGCACTGGTAGCCTGACGGAAAGCCCACCCATTCCACAGACAGCATGGGAGCAATAGCAGCTGCTGATTTCTGGTCCATATTTGCAAGCTTTTTCCGACCCTGGCCCAAATTGCAGGCTTTGCAGTGAAAGCTAAAGCAGTTTTGACTGGTATTCAGTTTTCGTTAGGAATACTTGGCACAGCTGCTCTCTTATGAAACTAAATGTCTTGTGACAGTAAGCGTAGCATGATGGAGGGGGTCTGGCAGAGATGCTGAATGATCTTTGGCCTTTATTTATATATGACATTTCCAGAAAAAACATTTTATTAGATAAGCCACGAGGGAGCAATTCTTCAATAGATGGCTATGGCCTCAGTCTTCTGGCAAATATAAGTTTCTGAGAATGCAAACCACAGGTTAGAAGGATATGTTCTGCATTAAGAGCTGCCCCACAGCACTTATCCTGGAAGAGCACTGGCACTACCCACCAAGCTTAGCAGTCCCATGGTTCACTGACTGATGTTAAGTAAACCATCCATATGTCACTATTATCACAAATAACAATTACATACTCTCTCAGACTGTATTAAAAACAAAGTGGAATTTGATGTAAATACAGTTAAATTGAGAACAAAAGAAGAACATGATACAGTGGCATTCCAAAACCACTGCAACTCAAGATGGTTTTCTTTCTCAAATGCCATCTGAAGTCCTGTCTCACATAGAAGCATGCAAGTTACAAAGTGTGGAAGTTCACAAACTATGAAAAATAACATGTGGGAGAATACATCATGTCACTGATAACAGCTTCAGCCATCATCAGAAAACATCATGACCACACATTCATGAAACTAGGTCAAAGTCTGAACTATCATCTGGAATGAAAAGAGATTCAAAGTTTCCGCATAAGGCATGGAGAGAGAAATTAGTAATTAAAAGATACAATTAATGAATATAATGTAGACTGAGGAATACAGGAAAGAACAGCTTACCTCCCCCCGCTACCCCACTCCTTACAGGCTTTGCTGGTGAGCTATGTTGTCTAGCAAGCTGAAATTAAAGCTAATGAAGTCTTATGTGTGGGAATAGATTTATATACACATACCATGCATATAACTATATAAACACATATGCACAAACACAAGCTAATCCTTTTAATAAATCCAGCCCACAACAGTCTAATCATTACAAATTTTATTTATAATAGAAGCTATATTCAGATGCACAAACACAATGAAATCTCACTTGTAAAGTACTGCAAGCTTTATCCTTTCAGAATACGGCCTGGTTATTTTTTCTCCTCAAATTTCAGGTCTCCTCGGGCCCAGATTTTCAATCTTCCTGACGTTAATTTCTTTGGCTTAATTATGCTACCATGACTCTTTCTCCCCACTAGACATATAGTGTACAAATCTACAGAGAAAACAAAAGTTCCTGGCAAGAGCTCTTGGCAAACTAGTGATCCTTCCCCCACTCTCAGAGTCATTTTTAATATTAAGACTATGCACAGAAATACTAAAATTTTTCATGAGATGGCTAGGATTTGTTGAAGCCCCCTTTGAAGCCCTGTTGAAATGTTTGAGTCAGGTTTTGAGCTTGGCCTTTTCCTTGAGATGAACAGGAGTGCAACAGAAAGAGGCAGAAGAAACAAGAGAAAACTAGAGGAATGGAAAATTACCTTAGCAGAATAATCCCTCCAAGCCTCTGCCCTTCTAAAACTATTCCAAACTGGTGGGTAAACGTCTATCAAGCCAAAGCTGTTTCTTTAGATGGAATTTGCATTACATTTAGAAGTTTCTGCTGCTCAATAGTACTACAAGTTGCACAGAGATGGGGTGCAAATTATCTTTCCATAAATACAGACTTCTGAAAAGGAAGAATTAAATTAACATGGTCATGTAACCTTACCTCTTCCCTCTACTCTCCAAAATTAGTGACAGTGTGATGTTTGTTTTTCACAAGTCTCCCAGATGCCTTTATCGTTACACATATTTGTATATGTATATGTATTGATCCATGAATAATTAGTTGCAACCACCTTAAAAAAACCCCAAACCTAGAAATGAGGTTATCAGGCTAATCATGATCAGTGAAATTAATCACTGAGATAAATACTTCTCTCCCAACACCTCTGTCTATGATATGGAAAATTACTGAGAAAAAAACATTGCATGAATAGGTTGTGCCAGTTGTCAAGTAGAGGAGTTTGTCAGCAGTTGAAAGAGAAAAAAACCCAAAGAATTCCAGCTTTTACTAACAGAAGAATCCTTTCTTTCATTCTCCTTCCAATTAAAAATACTGTATGACAATCCAACACTAAGAAAACATTTTCAAAAGTACCAAATTCACTTATTAGAATGGAGGCATTTAGACGGTCAAATCAGGGTACAACCAGCCAAGGAAACTGTTAATTGTCAAAAAGGAAACAGCACTTGTATCATCTTTCTCACCTTGAAATATGGTATCTTCTGTAGACAAATAAATCATGGGGATGAGATTTACTGCAGTTACAGGAAGAGCAGTATTTGCCTTACAAATTCTTGCAACACTCTTTTCTTCAGCCCCACTAGCTAAGCACCAGCTAAACAGGGTGAAATACTGACATAGCATGGCTACCTTTGCATTATTAAGGCATTAAAAACCTTGTTAATACTAAGACATCAAAAGCAGGAAAAAATTATTTTCAGTTGCCATTTATCTTTCAGCGGTGGCAGTAAAGCTGCTGAATTTTCTCACAAAAACAATTCCAGCTTTCAGATTATGTCACTATATATTGTTGCCTATACAGCACCTATTGTTTTCAATACCCACAGGGAGCCATAAATGCTAAAGGTACCGAAGATTTTGTTTTAGAAGAGCACAGAAAATAAACTAAGGTTTTTCACCTCTGTCTCCCTAGAGAAGAACCAGGCTGCATGTCATCTCTGCTTATCTCAGGTGTGAGCAGATTTTAATACACTGTCCATGTTACACCTGGGACACAGCTTCAGTGGTCACGGAGAATAAATTTCTGGGATTTTCTGTTTCATATTACATTTTGATATTACATTTGTACACTCTATTACTAACATAACAGTGTGGTCTGACTTACACAAGGATATATGGACTGTCAATGTCAGGTGAGCAGGGACTCAAGGTGTTCCCTCATCTTGTCTGCATTACTCAGTTGAATTCCAACATGTGACTGCCAGAATAAATCACAATTTCCAGTTTATGCAAGGTATTCCTCTTTCCAGCTCTTGTTATTAACAATTATGGCTGTTTTATTTAAAGCAAGCTCATGGAGTGCTCAGAGAGGAAGCCATGAATTAGATTCAAAGTGCTTGGTTTCTCACTAAAACAGAGATTTGAACTTTTATTGGTGAACTGAAAGATTTACCACTTAACTTTAAGGTGGATGACTGAAGTTTTACTTACACAGTGAGACACAGGGCTAGACCGCAGAGCTATCACATGGATATTTTAAAACGTACCACTGCTAGAAATTGTACCATAATAGGTCCACATAAAGCATATTCTTTAGAAATCTCAGCCTGGGAATAAATCAATTCCTCAGGCTCTCCAGTCCCAGCTGGTTGAAGATTACTGCACAGTGAAAAGGCTTGCTGAAGATCTTGTTGGGGTCCTGCCATTTTAAGTTCTGGTGCAACAAATGGCACTCTTTGCTTGTGAAGGGGACAAGGACAACATGCAGCAGCTGATGTGATCATTAGCTGCCTACCTGTTTGCCTGCATTCCCCAGCAGCACACAAGGCTCGAGCACAGAGGATGAAACACATGCTGCCTTATCTGTACAATTCCACTCTAACTAGAAAAAAAACCCAGCTGTATAAAAATGACATGACAGCCAGGAAGGAAAGAGAAGGAAGAGAAAACAAAGCAAAAGAGTGCAGAAAGGTAAAGAGTGTGACAAAGATCACTGTAAAGGTTACCTTTTAAAAAATGAAGTGAGCTGGGTGTCCAGAATTGCCCAGGTAGAACCTTAATGTGACCCGTATGTTTGAAATGGGTTTAAAATTGCTTGTGCTTTAGATCTTTCTAAGCGCTAATAGGCTGGAAACAGGTGGCTTTCATGTCACTTCTTTACCCTCTATGCATGGAGACTTGGAGCAGATGAGTGCTAATGCCTAACTGAGTGACTATGTTTTGCACAAGCAAACAACTGATGAAAGGCACAAGGAAATAGAAAGATGAGGACTTAAACAGCCACAGGACAAAAAATAAAAACCCTGATCACAATCAAAAGGGCATAGTCCAATGCAGTAAAATAATAATACCTCTATTAACCACTCTAATCAGCTTCCAAACTAGACATTTTTTTAATAAAAATATTTATCAGCCCCAAGGCAAGTTTCTTATTCAAAACTGTAAGGAGTCTATGTTGCAAATGAGTAGAATTATCAATCTGGAAAATATTTATGATTCCCAGTTGAAGATGATGTTTAATGAAGCCAGTAAAAATCCAACATTATCTTCTGACTGCAAACTCTCCAAAACATTTCAATGAATTTATGTCAAGAGCAGCCTGTTTTCAACAGCTACTAATACAAACCATTTCATCGCAGTCTTGGAAACAGGCATTTCAGGCTTTTATGGCCATATTTTCCAAGTCATGTACATTTTATGCTACAAACACATCTGTTCAAAATTAACTCATGAACATGATTATTTAATGTGCACAATGAAGTCAAAGGGTCTAGCTGGCCATATGCTAAAAGCTGAACTGTACACCTGCCCTCAACTTCACTGTAGATCAGTTTATGCATCAAACTACAAAAGCCTAGGGAATTTTGGCCTTTTTCTGGTTTTATTTTTCACTCTATATTTGTACACCACTGACTTAGAAAATATAAGAAAGTTTGGGTCTGAGATAAATTTTTCTTACGTGGTCTTCAGCACTTGGAGAATACTATCAAGGCAGGGCTTGCTTTACAAAGCAATTCTGACAAATAGTTGCCAGCATGCACTTAAATGTGTGTCAGTCATGACGAGCCTTACAGTCTGTAGATATGTAGGAAGAATTCATTGTGTAATTTTATATGACACTACTCAGGATTCACAATTTAAAAAACAAACAAACCCATAATGCCAAAAAGCTATATCCTGTGATGATCTGTTTCCAAGCTACAATGAATAAAAAGTAACTATGAAGATTTATGCTATGCTATCAAACACTTATGTTGATGTTTCATGCTGCTCTTAATTAATTTATCAGCAATATCCTTTAAAAATGCTGGCACTATGCTCAAGAGCTTTGTTCACCTTTCACTACTGAACTCTACATTCTTAAAAGCAATGACAAGCAACAGTTTGATGTCTGATGCAATATGTCTTATGTACATAAAATATACTTTTTAAAAGCTTTAAAATCCCAGTGTTATTTGTGAATGCAGATAATAAACTGCAGAATCTTTGGGGTTTTTATTTTTTAAAATGGTAGTATCACAGGAGTTACTTATCAATATTTACATTACATTTATCAACTGAATCCGAAATACTTTTTCCTTCAAAGTACAAATGAAATCTTATTATTTCATGAGCATACAAGGCAATCAGGAATCATATCCAAGTGTCTGGCATAATGCACAGTTAACACACTGAAAAAGATTTTCTAAATGGATTTTTTTTTTTTTTGGTATAAACAGTGGCACCTCTTGCCTGACTTGAAACATACTCTATCATTCAGAAATGAGATCCAGGCAAAGCCCAGGACAGTTAGAAAGTAAACATCCCACTAGTATATTTGCACAACCTTCAACTACTGTGGCTAAATCCAGAGTTTATATCCCCGAGTTAATGGTCATCTGAGGAATGTTTTTTTAAACATATATAAACTTTAAGTATCTATGTTATTTGGTAAGAAGATGCACAACCTAAGTATTTGTTGTGCAAAGAAGTAACTATGTTTTGTGTGCAAAATGTACTTCCGTGCATGTTAAGGAAGTTCTTGGCTATTACTTACACGATTCTGAACATGCAACTGGGCCAAATAACAGATATTGGGTTAATACTATTCTAAAGAATATCTTACTAGAAACTACAACTACTAGGGGACTATAGTTAATACCTGGACCAGCACTGTGTGCAAACAGTAAACTTTTGTTTCAAAACTAAGACTGAGGAGGATTTTTTGTTTGAAATGTTGGCTATTATATGTGAAAGAAAAATCATGATATTTAGCTTATATGAAAATAAATTTAGAAGAGTCAATATATAGTAACACTAATTCACGTGTGCTGTCACTTGACCCTTTTGTACTAAATCTACAAAGCCAATGTCTTGTGGATTATAGCTGTACACCTTAGGTGTTATGCTGTAATGAGGACAGACTTTAATATTCATTGCTCCTCTTCTTGTTTGCTCAGTAAAGAGGGTATTTGAACTCTAGTGTTCAAATGGACTTTACAGACTAATTTCCCTTGGGTAGTCATTTTGTTGAAATTCCTATGAATTGATATCTAATCAGGGGAATAAAAAGGGATGGGGAGAAGTAAACAGTTGTAAAGCTTGCTGGGGTTCATGAACTGAGAAGTATTTTCTTTTCTGAGAGCATTGAACATCAGTGAACATCAAATATCAAAAGATTACTTGAATGTTAGCTCTAAATTAATTCTATCAGATGGTATATTCTTATATTTGCACAGGTGAAGAAACTATCACTTCCTTTAACATGAATAAAATGCACATTTGTAAATGAGTCATTCTGTTAGAGAACATGAAAAACTCAGAACGTAGTCCTGCCATTCTATTGATCTCAAAGAAACACAGCGTTTGCGACAAAATATCATCTGTTGAATGAAGTAATGCAACGGATTGCCTCTGGCAGTGACCAATATCTGACACTTCGTAACAGAGTAAAAAAAAACCACTATGCACTTAACCCATTTAATCACCCATGCAGTGCTATACACAGAGGAGGGTTGGCTTTTCTCCTTTTTTTTATTTGATTCTTGCATGGATTGGTTTGTCTTTCCTAACATGGTATTTATTTATTCTTACTTTCACACAAGCAACAATACACACATCTTGGAGGTGGTGGCCTAGAACCCACTTACCAGGTGCATTCTTCTATAGCACAAGAACACCACAGAAAAATTTAAATCATAATCCATAATTAGCAAGGCAACAAACTAACAAGCAATATACCACCTTGAATATCAAAAAGCATAATACTTCTAAAGGCTTTACTAGTTATCTCAGCCTGATGGTCTTGTGACGGTTCTCATCTTCCAAATTTTTCTTCTATTGTTCCATCATTGGCCTTGAAAAACAATTTCTCAGAAATGTTTTTCTTTGCTGTCCAAGATTAACTTTTTACCCTACCAAGATAATCAGTCTGACTGAAGCAAAAATTCTCTCAACACCCGTGGTAAGCCAACAGGAATAGAAAAAGGCAAAACTGAAGATAGGGCTGAGGCCACCAGATCAATGAATTACAGTTGACAGAAGTCCAAGGTATTATAAGGAAGAGATCCATCTAACTAAATGGTTAGATTTCCAACCATTATTATAAATACTGAAACACATCGAATGATGAAACTTCTGCACTGACTTGTAGTTCCTCATCTCTAGAATTCCAAGTGATGTAACGGATGATAATGGAGCACACTGAACAGTGCAACACCAAAACCTCCATAGTAGTTTACAGACAGTTCTTTACCCTCCTTAACCATTCAGATCAACCAACAGCAATTAAGCAAAAAAACCCCAAGTGGCTAGGGTTGTAGCTTTCAAAGGAAAAGCTCAGGAGGCTCTATCATACTTTAACACCCTCTTTTTGTGTGACACGAAACACCACATTTCCCCTTGCTCCTTTGCCTTCTCTCACTCTCTGCTTGAGCTACATGTTCCTGCACCATGTTTGTGTGATGTCTGCCTAGAGCAATGATGTCCCAGTCCCAGCTGGGGCTCTGCTACCTTCTGTTGACCCTTTACTCATTCGTGGTGGTTTGCTAGTGACTTAAAAGTTTCTCTGTGATTAATAACAGCAAAATATCAACAGCCTGGGAACTGAGCTTCGATTTGAATAAGTTATTTATCAAGTTGCACTAACCTAAAAAAGCCCATGACAGCTAGCTCTTGAGAAATATTGGGTCCTCTTTTTACCCTACAGTCAGAACCCAGAGTCAGATCCATACTGATATTGTCAGCTCACACTACTTCTGCAGAGGACCTTTGACCAAATTCTTCACTTTCACGGAAGGATCATGACATTCTTGTTTGGGTTTCTTTTTACCTTTTTTTACTATGGCAAAGTTGGACAAGTAGTTCTGACCCTGAAGTGCTGATATTTAAGGAAAATCCTGCAAAATGGATTTCAGACCTGTGTCAAACATTACATGAAGGTTTAACAGAGTTTAATAATTTAAGCCAGACATTCACTTACATGGTATTATAAGTACTTTTGCCTTTAACAAATCTGCGTTGAGAGTACTACATTAAATGCACTACTGGCTCTCTTTTTATTTATCAACATGTCAATTGCTCATTCTACTTTCATGCAAGTGTTTCTCAAAACTGTCCCAATGACTGAGCCATCAGTACTTCAATTTCAAAGGTGACTTCAAGAGAAGTTCTCAAAACATTGGAGGACAATTTTGTTCCATATTTCTGAATTTAAATCTGAGCTGGCTATTGACTGTTTTTCAGGCTGGTGAGAAATCTTCTGCCTTAGACATTTAGAAATTTATGTGTTCACCTGCTCTATATGGTTAGATGTGGTCTAGAGAGCCATAATCTGACACGCTCACAGTGTGGTCAGTACTACATATGACTGACCCCAGAAAGTCTTGCAGATGACTAATACAGTAACACTAATAAACTCTTTCCAAGAAGGGTGGCTTGCCCACACAGACACCTCTTCCACAGCACAGTTTCAAGCTCCTGAGGTATCTCAGAGAACAAGCCCACATCAGCAAAGCCCTGCAGGTGCCAACCTGAGGAGTGACACAGTGGTCAGTGTCCACACTTCCAGTGTTGCAGGTGGGGATTAACCTGGAGGTGTGCTGGACCTGTGGACTGCATGCCCTGCAGACAGTGGGCTAGATCTGCCTGTTGAAACTCACTGAAAAGAAATCTAGTCAGGGTGCTCCAAGTTTACTCTAGGAGGTCGGTAGGAATGGTTAGAAGATGGGATTCAAAAGTGAAATCCACATCCAAATTGAAAATTCAACAGTGCCGAGCTCCGCACTCTTTCCTCCACTGCACAACGAACCATGCCTGTGTCCTTTGTGAAAAACGTACAACTTCAGTTTTGCAAATTCTGCAGTAGTTTTACAATTCACACTGGTCTTATGAAATATAACCAAACAAGCTCAAGTCCACCTACACAAGCTGTAGTTGCTGTAGTGTGGGTCCTCTTAAGATTATGGTGGATGATTACACACAGTTCCCTAAAAAATGTTGAAACTTGCAGGTAACCAGCCATTTCAAGCTGGCAGGACTACTAAAAACTCAAAGTTAATCACTTTGTTGTCTGTAGGACCAAGGAAAGGGGTTAGATTTTTCAGTACAGTTTCAATATTTGATCCAAGTTCAAGTCAATAAGCACAATTCTACAAAAACCTCAAAAGGATGAGTGCTCTGATGAGAAAAGTTGTGTTGCCGGAAAGCATTCATGAGACAGGGCTACAGGAACTATGACCCATATATTAGATGTCACTGAGTTCATCCAGAAAAAAAATCCTTCAATTTAGGAGTGTATCACTGCTGGAGCAATTACTTTTCAATGGTTTGTTGGGGATTTTTTTGGTCCTTTTAAATCATTTTCTAACACAGGAGGGTCACATTAACTCTGAGTGCTAGTTCTCTTGGAGCTTGTCCAACTGTAAACTGAAATTCCTTGACCTTTGAGGCTCAGAGAAGACCTGTTAACATAATCTACACTGATCACTTTTCTTAATTTAAACTGTTTGGGTTTTTCCCTTCATTTTCTGAAAAACGACCACAGCGTGTGTAACAGACACTTTTGGACTCTATAAATTAACCTGGCTTGACCTCCAAAAGAGAAAAATGTTTTAAAAGGGAGAAGGAGTAATTATTAAGCTTTTTGTCTGTGCTGTTTGTCAATTTGCATAGCATTATCTGTAATGCTTTGCAAAGCTTTTTTGGGAGGTCATCTAATCTTGTTAAATCTGTCACAGGGCTGCCACCGTATCAGACTTAGATGACATATTTGCACGACACAACGCGTCCCTAGCAATGGTGATAAATGTGTTTGTTTCTGGCAGTCCAACCACGCAGATGCTTATTATGTATGTATGTATGCATTTATATTATTTAATCAGCTTCAGAAAGGAGAAAAAGGTCTCATGCACTGAAGATACAGTTTGCTTTTGTATGCATTTACAGCCTGCTCATGATAGTTGTAAGCCAGCATTATCTGCTAGCTAATCCAGAAAGATCATGAACTACTTAGCAATTCCACACTGTTAGTATTGTTACTGTTTATTTACAGAGACCTACCCAGCAGATGGAATAATAACCATGAATATCGTTACCCTGTCTAAAACACACCAATTGGAAACTAAAACATAATAGGTAACATCAAGTTCAGGGGAAGACAAATGTTGCTAGCTGGACTATTTGTATCTGAAATTTCCTGTGGCTAATAAAATACATTAAACTAGTAAGTGGAATGTACACAGCTGTTTTTATAAAGCATGAAGGACTGAACTCATTTTCACTATAGCAATCCAGTTCATGCCAGGATCACAAAGATTTGAGGGACAATCTACAGGCAGTGGTCAATCCTGTAAACTGACACAGACAGGAAAAAAAAGTTTCAGGCACATGTAGGACTAAAAAAGGCAATTAAAAAAAAAAAAAAAAAAGACAGACACTATTCAGAAGTTGGCAGTTAAAAAGTAAATTGCAAAACAAGCAATTTATTCTCCTGAATATAAGAAAAAGGAGTATATCTGTGTCTCAGTATTTCATAAATCTGAAAGGTAATATAAACCAGCCTGGTTCAAGAGCAGCTAAAGTTCACAAACTGCTACCAGTTGAGACAGAAAGCTTTAGGTAATTATTGTCCTGAACTAAACATTTCTCACTGCTAAACTTTAACTGCTTGACCATGCTAATTAGTATTGAAGATGGTAGCTTTTATTTGGTCAAGCTTACAAAACTGGAAAATACTTACACACATGGAGAATTAGGTTCAGTATTCCCACGCCACATGCATTTACACGTGAACTAAAAACACTTGACTGCTTACAGATAAAACTTAGTATTTCCAGTATCTTCCATTTCAGCTCAAACAGATACATGGAACAATACTAGCTACCATATAGGAAAAATATCACATATGTGTAATACTGTTGACAATGAAATCATTAACAATGGTTGTGACAGTCAAGTAAACAAATTGTTACTAGATACAGTCATGATAAAGAGTGGATGAATTAAAGGGACACTCTGTCATTTTGGTAAACAGCTGAATTAATGTAATTACCAAAAGTATTATCTTAATGTAGTCTATAGTTTAAACGTATTTTACAATTTGAAAGACAATGTATTCTTATCAAGTTAGTGACAGAATGTGAAGAACTGAAAAGACAAGCTCAGACAGTATGAACACTGACTCCTGTTCCTTCACTTCTTGTGAGGAACTTCACTGGTGGAAAAATTTTTTTGAGATCAATTGTTGCCCTCTGTAGAGAGGTCTGCCTGCTAGGCTTACCATGGAGTTAATTTCAAACTTGATGTTATATCTTCATTTTCTTTCTTTGTAGTGAGTTGACCTTGGCAAGCTGTCTGATGCCCACCCAGCTGCTCTCTCACACCCACACCTCAATAGGGCAGGGTGAAAAAATAAGATTAAAAAGCTCATGGGTTGAGATAAGGACAGGAAGATTATTTACCAATTACCATCATGGCCAAACCAGATAGAACATGGGAAAAAATAATTTAATGTATTGACGATTAAAATAGATCAGGATGGTGAGAAAAACAAAAACTAAACCACCTTCCTGCACTCTCACCTTCTTTCCAAGACCAACACTATGCCTTCCAGTTCCTCATCAGCATCATCTTAGGTATTTACACAGCAGACACCAGACATGCTTAGGTAAACAATTACATCATATTTTGCAGGAAAACACTGATAGATTAATGTTGTTTATGTCAGACAATTTCCATACTTGTATTAGAAGATACCTCTAAAGGACAAGCTGTAGTTTGAAGACTGACTTGACTCTGAAGAAGTAGTAAGTTACCAAAGTTTGTAGGTTACATCTAGTCATTTGCATTTTCAAATCAAGACCCACTGTTAAGTAAAAATTTATGAAAATTATTAGAGGAAAGTAAAATTAAGAACTCAAGGTTCCATATTACTGCATTAGAAATCTTGTTAATAACAGAAGTCTGCAGTGATGATTAACAGAAACAGTATATACAACAATCTTCCCTGAAAATATTACTTTCCTTTATAAATAGCAAAGGACTGTTAAAAGCAGCGTGAATATTTATATAACTTATACTTAATTGGTGTATGTCTGGTAATTTCAAGGATTTGCCTGTATTTTACAGGGGGACATCTAACAGTTGATTCAAATCTAACTTTTCAGTCTTCATAATTGTCTTTGAAAGAATAAAAATAACAACTATTCATTAATTTTTATGGATCACTTTCACTCTATTTCTAACATATACTAAGTTATTTTAGGTAATACGCTAATATCACAAAAAGGATTTTGACCTTTATTCCAAAAGTGAATTTTAGAGTCCAATAATACTTTGCCAAGAAACTTGCAAATGTAATAGGTGTTTTAAAAGCAAGTTCCTCGGATAGCATCATGCAGCATCATGCACAGATTGCCAGAAATGGAGAATGGCAAAGTGACCATATTCCCACTACTGCTGTGAGCTGATCTGCCAAAGGTTGCAATTCAAGATGATTCCCAGCTCTGTGATTATTCAAATACAGTATTAATTAATGCTGCAAGCTGAGAATTCTGTAGAATAAGACAGAGATGCGTTCCGGTTATTTTTATACATGTCAAATAATCAATAAGTGCAGATTGGACCCAATCACTTTTCCACTGATACAGACCAGTAGGTATATTTCTACTTGTAAAGCATGAGGAGGTGGATTTTTGAAAAAGAACCAGGAGATACAGATCAACAAATTCTGTTAAATGATAAGATAGGACATTCTTCTCAGCACTTCGAAAATTGCCCACTTCAAGTGTTTCTACTTCTAAAATAAGAAGTGAAAATTATAGTTTTTCCAGTACAGCCTTCAATCTTTCTCTCTTGGTTATGATTACAAATATCTAAAATTTCTAGATATATTTTGTTAGAAAACAAATATTCATTGGCCTGAATATTTTGGTAAAGGGAGACATACAGCACCTATCAGTTGCCAAGAAAAACATTTTTAATATATACAAAATATGTGTGTACATACATATCTCAGATGGTGGACTGTGCAGCATCTTGTTTATATTATTGCTGTTTCTGTTTAAGAAATAAGCCAATGTATTCAGTACTAAGTCAAAAATTAAAAATTTTCCTTTACAGTCTTACTGATGGTTATTATACTAATACTGACTCAGATTATCTCTTAACAGAGCTTTTCAATCTTTGCAGCATTCTAGAAATGAAATATCACAGGATAGAACAAATTGCTCAAAAAGCCTGTATCTTTTGTTCTCATTTAGGCCAAAATGGCAGAAGGTGGCAATGGAGAAATTTGCTAATCAGTTAAAGTCTGACTATTGTTCAGGATAGAACAATTCCAGATCACTATAAGTCAACTTTAGTCCAGTTTCATTATAAAAAGGCTGGTGAATCTTCTCAAAAGAAAGGATGTCATGAAATCTTAAGAGAAAAGGTAATACAGCAATATCAAGCAGACAGGATATTTTAAAGGAAAATCCCAACCAGGGAAAAATATAAATAATAATATTTACTCTTCTTAATAATAAATAAATTAATCTTTAATAATCTTCTTTTGAAATAGCTACTGTGGAAAAATGAGTGTTTTTTACAATGACTTGGAAGCAATGACATCATTTTGCATGAATGTGAAAACAAAGTGGAGTACTCCTGTAACTCCAGAAAGACTACTTTATGTTTGTCTGATGGAGGGTCTCCCATCTTGCAGTGTCAGCAACTTACTATTAAAATGGATTAAGCCTCCAGGCAAGAAATTCACCTCAAAATACACAGAACAGGGGGCTGGGAGAGGGTAAGGTAGTACACCTATCTAAGGAGGCATGAAATACTTTATTTGAAATATTGCCGTACTTTTAAATAAGAGCTGATTGATAAAAGACTTGATCCAAAACTCTGATTCCATACAAAGACCATTTTTCGCTACAGTCTGATCAGAAACACTTACAGGACAATTACCTTTGAGTTTTACTTTGCAGTAATTTATGATGTCAATTAATATGAAAAAAATGCGTTCAGTGTTAAGCCAAATGTATGAGAAATGTAAGTCAGCCATCCAACATTACTAACACTTTAAGCAGGCTGTGAATTAATGTAGCTATGAGCAAGGCAGAACTCTGCACACAGACATGCTTTTTTCCACCACACAGAAGTTGGGTAAGGTGGGGAAATAGCCAGCGGAGATGGAAAAACCCTGAGCTATAGAAGAGATGGAGTTGACTTCTGCTGATAAGACTATCATTCTCCCACCAATTTAGTTATTCCTAAAACACTGCTTGTACCTGAATCAACCTACCCCCAGTAAACAAACTTGATACCACTGCTATAAGAATAAAAAAACCTAAGAGAGTGGGAAAAAATTCCGCTAAATCTTCAAGTTGTCAGACTATTACAGAACTGATTTTTAAAGTAAGCATATGAGCCATCAGCAGAGTAGAGGCAGATTTTACTTTTTTTTAAAGTTTGCTCATGTTACAGGTTAAAATATACATCAATTTCCAGGTCTCCAAGGAGACAGGAAAAAACATGTTCCACTTTTGACTGCACAGATACGAAAATGTTTGAAAGGGTAAACTCCAAGAAAACTTTAAGGAGGTAATCTTTAGGAGATGACCTGAAAATAATTTTGAAAGAGATCTCAATTTTCTAGCCTGCTACACTGGGGGTGATATAAGTAGATGTGATTTTGCCAACATTGTATCGTCCTAAAGAGGTGAGGAAGCAAATGAGAAATTACAGACTCTGTTATTGATCAGCTTGGTGAAGATGCTACCAAAAGGAAACAGAAACTGTGAAAGATGTATGAACAATTTCCAACAACTATTTCTCTACCACAGAGATGCTCCATGGGGTTCACCCTACGTGGGCTCAGATAGATCAAGCTACTTAGTCATTCCAGAAATAAAACACAGTGCATACGTCTGTAAGAGGATCATATCAAATAAGTGAATAACTGAATGACAAGTCATTTTTTTACCAGATGGCTCCACAATGACAAAACTAGAAACTGTAAGAAAGAAGAAAGAACCCATATATCCATTTAAATATTATAAGAATCAACCCAAACCTTACTTCAAATTACTCTGAGATACAAGAAGAAGTCTAATTAACTTAGCAAATATTTGTGCTGAATCAGGTTAGCTATGATCCTTCAGGGGAGGACAGGCTGATGAATCTATTACTATCCTCCGGGCTCATGTGTGCTCACTGAAGAGAGAAAGGTTGTGTTTTCAGGAGAAGGGCACAGCTCTGACAGGAATAAGGGGGACTCTTCGCAAAGACACCTGCTGATAGTTGGCTAAGTATGACAGAGCAAGGCTTTCAGAGCTAGGAAATGCCCAAACTGAACTCCACAGAGCTGGAGAGTGTCTCTATTTACATACTTTATTCAATATATCTACGGTTGGACTCAATGATCTTAAAGGTCTTCGCAAACCTAAATGATTCTATATGTACTGTGCAGCACGAAGTACATATATAACACTATATACAGCTGCCTTTGAACACAAGGCACGGTAGAGTGCTTCTGACAACTCATTTCTGGGTGCTATGAAAAAGCCCTGATGCTGCAGGCTCACACATAACAGCATTTGTTTGTATGTACCATGTGCGTATTCTTCTTACTATGTATATAAATTCTATTACCCTAAGAGAATACATAATTCTGTACTCCTTCGCATTTTCTGTTTCCATCTGAAGCTCAAAAATACAGTGGGGGAGGGGGAGGGAAATCTAAGCTTAGTTATTTCCATCCCAGAAAAAAAAAGCAGCAGCAGGACACTTTGCAAAACAAGCTGTCCCTGTGAAATTCCTGCCTACTGCAGACTGAGTTGGCAGCCTAAGCTTTGAATAAGCTTCTCAATTTCCAACATGCTTCTTTGGAAAGCTGCTGCACATGAGAGTTTCCAAACCTGTGTGAGACATACAAACTGTATTTTTATTTTTCATGTTAAGATTACTGAATTATTCAAATCTGGAAATACATACCAGCAAAATACACTTGCCTCTTTGCTTTGCTGTTTAATCATTTACCAAAGACATTTGATGCTGGAAGTTAATGATGCTACCAACTAGATGGTCACACAACTTGTGCTTCTATGTATTAAATTATTTACACCTAAGCCGTTGTCTGAATTCCACCTTCCCAGTAAACTCCCTCTGAGAGCCTGACTGACTGCATCTGTTCCAGAGACTTTTGGAACCCTCTCCCAACACTATGACACATGATAAGAGGCCCAAGTCTCTGTTTAGTATTTCTACTGCAACTTATCAACAATTTTGTACACCACAGGCCAGGGAAAAACAGTGTCCCAGGGCTCTGTGTGCATTTCTCCTCTTCTTTCTCCTATATTCTCAAAGTTTCCTGAAGAAGCAGGATCTCTCGTGTACTCATTACATGAGGCTGCATACTCTTTTATCATAAAATTATTATTTTCTTTCCACAGGAGGAGATGCCATTTAAATTTATACTTAAATATGCAAAGTTGAAAGCTAGCAATGATAAGCTGGAAGTATCCGTGGTTTCTACTAGTTAGATCTTGTTCTGTATCTAGGGTCAATTATACAGTTGGCAAAACCTGCCATTTCCCTGAACCAACTGCAGATCTTAAGCATGACCCCCAGTTTATTTTAGGCTAAATGAATCTTTACATACTTTCATATGTAAAGATAAAAATAATTCACTGACAATGACTTCCAATTCCAAAACCACAGATGTCTGACTTTACATTGGATAGGGCTGAAATCAACACCAAGGGGAAATGTTTATTTCCACAGCATAACACATTTGGGGAGCTTCAACACACAGGTAAAACTGGTGTTTGTTTCAGCAAAGCACTGCAGACTCAGGGGAGCGTGTCTCTTCCGCAGTCCCCCATGACAAAACAGAGCTTTACAGGCTGACACGTTGAGGTTACTGGTGTGTTAGAGCACTAGCTGGACAATTCTTGTGAAGGTTTTTGTCTACTATCTATCAGTAGCTGCTGTAATACATATTCTCTAGTATATGTGCAATACAGAGCTGCCGCTTGTCAAACACTTGGAGATGCCTGACTGTGAGCTTGTAGTAAGTGCTGCCATGGTCAATGGCATGTCAATAATCCATGTTACTCAGAGTGAAGCACCAAGGATTAAAACATTTCCCAATTATGCCATGCAGCACAATAGACTATAACAGCTGTGAACGAGCCATTATGTCACTATTAAGTGTTTTGTCATGGTCTGTCAGAGAATACTAAGGAAAAGTCAAGTCTGTAGATTGCTGGTAAGATAAAATGCAATGTCTCATTCAAATACATATGAAACCTCCTTGTGAAAGATTTACATGCAAAATCCCTCTTAAGTGTTATGGGAATTAGCTCTATGAATTCCCCACACACTTATGGCAGCAGGATAGACCCTTAGGACAGCACAGCAACAAAGGATTTGGAAATTTGCTACTGAAAAAGCATTGAGAATTCACTGGTAGGTAGGCTTGTTGTCTTTCAATGGCTTTTTTTTTTTTTTAATGAAATAGCAAGTGTTTTTAATCCCCTTGTACTCAAATGCCTAAAAGGCAAAAACTTAAAATAAGTACTTTCCACCACATCCCATCCTGTCCCCCCTCTAAAAAGCATCTATACTCCTAAATCTCTCTCGTTCCCTCCTTCTGAGTATAAAAGGAAACACTAATACACAAGTACATACAAAATTTTTTTGTACCATGTCAGTTCTCAGCGACAGAGAGAATTTACTCACACTTAACAGAAAACAGGACTGATGGAGTTACCCTACATCAATGAATTATACCTGTGATACCAGCACAAGCAACTCTGCCAGCATCAGGTTTATGGCAAGTCCAGGTTTATTGTGCTCCTGGCAGGTTTTTATGAGTCTTTAACCAATCCCACTGAAAGAAGATGCTGAAAGCTGATGTGTATGAAACACGCCAAAGCAGAACCCAGAGTTGTTCCTGAAATATCTGCATACGCTCTAAGATTACCACTGTAACATGGTGCCACAACCCCTATCCTCACAGCACCTAACATTCCAGGGAAGAATTCAGCAATATTCAGAGATTTACCTTCTTGTCTTGCCTTTGCTGTTTTCAGATACAAGAAAACCAACTACATGAACAAGTCTTTTATGTGATAAAATATTGGATTAATCCTTGAGGACCTTGTTCATACTCTCTTCCTTTCAATTTATTCCTTTATGTACTAATCTAATATGTCATTTCAAACCATCAGAAACCTCTAATAAGACTTAAAAATACATATGACACCTCTAATGTAATTTTCCTTCTTCCTCTAGACAGATGGTCACACATTACAGCCCACTCTGCTTAGATTCACACAAAGCCTAAATAAATCTTGTGCATCGTACTCACTTTAAATAGTACTCAATCTGAAGTCTGAGCTAAGGTAAGACATATTTAGGGTGGTGATGTATACCAGATGCAACATGGCAAGGTACAGGCAACGTTTTTACCAAGTCTGTAACTCACACTGGGTTAGAATTAACACCAGGTGGTTTGCTTTGGACACTCATTATTAGTCCTCTGTTTCCTTTTAACAAGGTTTGTGCTAAGACTTTCAGTTCAATTTTATGCAAACCACAAACAAATATGTCACCTCATTTTAACTTGCAGATTTTTGATTCATGAGAACAATGGAACAAAGAAAGTTAGTTGCCAAAAGCAGTCTGACAACAACAGACCGTCAGAAAACACATTAAATTAGAAGTTTGTATAGTTTCTGGCCTCTCATAAAGCGGGGAACAGCTTTGGCTGCAGGGCCATTCTAATACAGAAAGATGTGTTTTAATAATGGATGCAAAGTATTTTATCAGCACAGCAAGGAGGGATGAGGGTGGGAAGATGATGAATGACTTAAAATCCTGCAGGGGGTTTCTACTGATGTAGCTGTTTAGAGAGGCGCCATGCTCTGTCACACTGCTTTCCCCTTCTCCAGGCTATAATGAAACGAGTGCAGCTAGGGAATCATAACCTCATGCAAGCGCACGGCATGGTCTTATCTATCTTTAAGATCTAGTGCTTTACTATCTGCAGTCAAGTGGCATCAGCTCAGAAGACGAATTTCTTCCAAAGAACCAAGTCAGAGTCTAGTCCCTTTGCCTGCAAGAAATGCAGTTTGGATTAGCAATCACAACATGACCTTTCCACTGCACTCAGAGACACACTCTATCAGGATACCTCAGGTTTGTTTCAGACTCTTTATCTGCATTGCAAAACACTAGGACCTTTTTGTTAACTACCTCAAATGCTAAATATTCAAGGGATCAATTATCTATATTTACTGTTCATGAGCTATATCAACTACACCAACCTTACATGCTTTCATCCAAAGACTTTTTTTTCTTTTGACAAAACAACTAAGATGTACTTGTCTCTTTCACAATTTTTTTTCTTGGTAGTGTTCTGTCTAGTGCCTAACCCATGTATTGACTCTTAATATCGGCATTAAAAGCAGCTAAACTTGTATGTACATACATATTCTGTTTAAGGTCAATTCACATCACTGCCAGAGATCCCAGAAATGCACATTTACATTTTACTTTTGTAGTACCAAACTAAAATGAACAAAATAAATGCTAAAACTTCAAAAATAAGTACCTACAAGTTGGATGTGGAAATTTGAACCTCACTATTCTTTTAAATGCAGCTTGCTTCTAGAAAGCACACACACTTGCAGAATATGAGGATGCTTACACCATTTTACAATTAACAGTTTTGTATTTACTGTACAACAACAGAAGTCATAATGGCTTTAACTTTTTTCCTTTTCGCCTCTGCTAGCAGTTGAAGAAAGTCACAAACCAGAATTGTCTGTTTCATCAACACATATTTCTGTTTTAAAACACTGCCAGTAAGAGGGTGGAACTTCACACTGATTTCAAAAGATTCACTGTAAATTTTTTTTCAGCTTATATTTTTATAATTTCTTAAGAAAAGAGTACTTTGCTAACTGTTAGGAAGACTATTCCACAGGTGTTCCATGGAAATAACAGGAAAAAACCCAAGACTAATTAACTTGCCTGTGAGCGAATAAACAATTTCACATACAGTACGTTGGAGCATGTCGCTGACACACACAGCACTCCTAACAAATAATAAGCTGCAAATGCTGTGGCTAAAGCACACAGGCATTAGCCAACAAATTAAATCAGAAGAAAAGAAGTGATACTTGGTCTTTGGCACTGAGTAAGCCACAGGAACACCGAGTGTTGCATACACCATGTATCAGGTGTCAGGGATTTCACACAGCACACACTGAAAGCAAATACCGGTATCATCATATGGCATCCCATTCTGCTGCACATCGGAGCAGACAAGCAGATCCTGAGTCACAAACCACAATCCCCCCCCGCCCAGCAAATTGCATATCAAATATCCAGGAGGACAACCGTCATAGAAGACAATTTAACTATATTGGAAAGATTTAAAAGTAAGCTGGATTTTGAGTGCAAGACCTGGAAAGTAAAAGTCACACTACGAACAGGTTAGAGACAGAGGGAAACTGTAGCACATGGAGCCAGAGCTGGCTCTACTGCTCCTGTAAACGAATGTCGTTCCCAGTATTTCACCCAAGCTGGGAATCTGACTCCTGGCCCTCCTGAAGGCAGGAGATCCAGCCCATTGTCTTCTTTGTACATTTATCTCACAGAAAAAGCATGAACAACACAGAATCTCTAGTAACAGCTTATGCTTTTGGGAGTTCAAATGGCTACGGAGCCGCTCATTTGCTGACTAAATGTATTGTGTTTAACTGGCTTTGAACATAGCAGAAGAGGCAGCATTATTTGATCTATTGAACTGTTAAAGGTCGTTTATTGCAAATTTTAGGAAAATGGATGCTTATATTAGATTTCAGCAAGTAAAAGGATGCATTGACAAAGGGCACATTTATTAGATGAGACCTAATTGCATACTTAACCTTAGGTACACGCTGTCTTAATGGCAAATGAAGATATGCCAAGCATTTTATATTTTTCAGAACAAGGGCCAAAGGCAACAAAAGAATCAAACTCTCAACACAGAGAAACCTTTTCTTTTTCCCCATTTCATCATGGCTAAAGCAACCTCTGGATGCCCTCAGATTAAAATACCTGCATACTAATAGATAAGACAGAAGAGAATCTCTGTTCTCTGAGGTTCCAGCTGTCCCACTCACTGCTCTGTACATACACTGCATTCTCATGCATCCCAACTGCAAAACAATTGTCCTTAGAACCAGTGGATAATATTTAGTAAAAATGGTGTGATATTTAACTTGTTGGCACCTTCCTATCTCCGTTTTGCTGAAATTCCTATCAAATCTTGCCTTTCCTACCAGTGCACAGCAAAGCAACATGTCACACTGAGGGAAATTGCCTCCAACCATCTCCAATGAACCACTATGCCTCCCAGTAGCTGCTAAAATCATGGGGGCTAGAGGGACCCAAGTTGTCCTCCAAGACTGCAGGGAGATGATGCAAGATTATATGTTGAAAAATCCTTTTTGAGGGCAAAAAGAAACAAAACAAAACAACATCCACATTCACTCAAGAATGGAAAACTGAACAGAGAAAAAACATCACAGCACTGATATCTCCTCTGCCTGAAGCTGATCACCATGATCAAGGTAAAAGTGAAGTGACGACTCTGTCCCAGAGTCACTCTGCTGGTTTTAGAAGTCTCTTATGAGCTAGTGCCTGGGAAAATGAAAGGAACAAAGCCTCAGCCCACAGTCATGTCCAAACAACAGGAGTGTGTATTTAAGAGGCAACCTGCTGGGAAGGTGCATGGGGACCCAGAATTTCCCTCTTAGAGTGAGGGGGATGATGTGATCTGCTTATTTACAAAAAAGACCCTGTGTCCTCCTTGTTCTGTGAGCAAAGATCATGTCAGTGAGCAAAGATCATGTCAGTGACCAAAGAGAAGTGAACACAAAAACTCTGTGGAAAAACAACCTGTGAAGCATCAGCAGCTGTGATCCAAGACAAAACAGGCAAAACCCATGTGGAGAAGCGTGCCTGTTTCCCTGGTTTCATAAATCAGTGATTCCCTTGGGGAGAAGAAACCCTTGTTACATTGGCCTACAGTACCTCTTGACAACCTGGGTGAAAGAAGCCTGAATATTATTCAAAGCATACCAGCACAGAGGATGGGGAACTGGCACATGGAGATTTGGATAGTCATCCCTGTACACCAATCTTTAGGATTGTTCCAATTTTCTTACCATGTGCTGAAGACTTACAACAAACCTGTGCCTTAGTCCCAGAAGACACTCAACTTGTTGAAGAATTCAGCAAAGAATAAAAACTAGCAAAACAATAAACAGATTTTTTTACTGTATTCCCCCTCTCTTCACTGCCCACTTACGAATTGGTTGTAGGGTCTCAACAGTAAGAGGTCTATGAATGTGTGATCGGACACCCTCCCGAGACTGCCAGCCACTGAGCAGCTGTGTGCTGTGCATGCACCCTCCTCTGTGAACACAAGAAACCTAACTATGGCTTAGCAACATATTTGCTGCAGGCAAGCATTAGAATACAAAATAAGGAGACATTTCAATACTAGCAAAATAACTTAAGATCCCGATAACTTATCCCAGCGAATATTAACTATGCTTCTTCTTGTGACAGTGGCAACCCGCATTAAAAATAATGCTTTCTCTCCTCTTGCAATGCCGTCAGCAGATAGACTAAAATTTCAGTGTATGACAGAAGTTGTATTTTTGTATTCTCAGAGGTGTGAAAGTATGGCAAACAGTAAGAATCAGAAGATAATATGAAATACCAATAATATTTGAGCATAAAATAGTGTTTGGTATTTTTAAAATAATGCACAAATATTACTTATTTCTAGGAGAATTTTAATAAGCAAGCACATTTGCCTTCACAATTTCAGACGGAAAATAGGGGAAGAGAATTGTGCTTTTCAAGTCAGACAGAGCCACCCAGGACCCCAACTCATGTCTTTTAAAATCTCCCAGTCAGGTGTGTATTAACCAATACTGTGCATTTATTCTAATATCTTGTACTTTGAGACTTTACAAGGAAGGAAAGGTTTGCTTGCTTTTAACAGCCTTCTGATATAACTGGTTGGGCTTGGCTTTTTAAAGGCGTTATCTGTAATTTGCATTTATTCTTGTAGTTTTATCAGCTGTGTTAGTCACCTCTTCCATTGTGTCCATATATCCTTCTAAGTTTACCATGAATGAACAGGCGAATAATTTAATTCGGGGGGGAATAAAAAAAAAAAAAAAAAGAGCATGGACTATTCCCAAGATGGGGAGGGAGGGAAAGACTGAAAAGCTCTTTATTAATGATAGATGCATTATCGCTTTTACAAAACCAGTCCAAACTGTTTATTAAGATCCAATGAAATTTCAAGGTATTCTGAGGAAGGCGAAAAACAGATCATGCAGAGCAAAAAAAGTATGGTTTCTACAACCATGAAAGAATACAGAACGGTGAAAGGGGATTAAGAAAGAATTTACTTAAGAGAAGAATAATTAAAAAGTTGACATGTGCCAAGGCTGGAACTGCAGCTTATCTGAACAGTCTTAGGCTCCTATAAATAAACAACCAGGCAAACAAAATCTACTTCTGGCAAGTTCCTAATCCCCTAATTACCTGAATGAAATCTGTTCACTCCCTGGAAGTTCACTTAATAGCAGAATGTGTACCTTGTGGTATAAAACTATATTAAAAAAAAAAGTATTAGGATTTATGAGAGTAACTCCGAACCATGTTTGATGGAACACAATGTGTAATACATTGCCTGAATGGAAGATGACCGTAAGCAACTTTTTTTACGTACTGAAGGGATGGCTGAAGAAAATATAGTTTGACATTTCTCAGAACCTCAGGAGTCCCCCAAGAAATGGTCTGCAACAGGAGAAAACCTTAATTTCTCTGGTCATTCCTCCCTCCCTTTAACGTTTCAGTCAAAGTAAAACTCAAAGCTAAAACAACTCCTCAGTGAGTTAAAATATTCTCTGATTTCATCAGTCAAAATGGCAGATCTCTGTTATCCCAACCAAGCAGATTGAGCTCATGATTTAAATCCTCTGAGGGCAACTAAACAGAAGCTGTAACCATGTGGGTAACTTACCTGAGCTGAAGCCTCATTCAATAGCCAGTGTAGCTCTCTTTTCAAAGGTCAGTCTGAACTGTGGATCTGATTTTGAGGAACTGCAGTATGTGATAGTCAATCCAGTGGACGCAATATTGTGAGATTAAAAATCCCCAGTCCAGAAAAAAAAAAAAAACAAAACAGTTCCTCCACTAAGTGCTATTTTACAAGGTTTTTTTTTAATTCTCTCAATGTTTTCCACTTGCTTAGGTCTAGATTCAGATGCTACTCTGTGCCTTTTACATTTTATCACATAGTAGGGTACAAACATTAGCATCAACAGAAACAGGGCAACTAAACTGTTCTTACACAAATGCTTTGCAGTACTAGGAAGATTTTTAAAACTTGTCTGTAATCTTATGAAATTTCAAAATACACCTTAAAGGACTTCTACTTTTATTGTAGTTTTCTTCCATGATGTATGTGTCAAAAAGTTGGTACACAAAGCTTCCAGAATAAATTTTTTTCTCAGTGATGACTACCTCTTTTTTTTCCTTGTGGAAAACTTTTAAGTCTAACTCAGAGAAATCTGGGAATATTTTGATTAAAGTCTGCTCTGTGTTACAAGTAGTCTGAACATGTAAATTCAAGGCTAACAGCTGAAAGAAGGAAAATATGCTGTAGAATATCTTTGATGCTTAAATAGTCAATAAGGGTACAAGCCTCTTTATTTAATTGCGAATTGCAAAAACTGCTTAATATCATCGCTATATATAGTAAGTTGTTTTACGCATAAATATGTCAAGGTCACTTGATGCCATTACCAATATAAGAAGCCATTTCAGTATAAATGTTATTAATTGGGGGATTAATCAGTCATTCAGCAATGCTTAAGCAACTTCTTCACAAACCTTGCAAATTCAAGGGCCACCTCTCCAAATATTTAAAGAGGACAATTACTACTTTCCTCAGTTTATAAATCTCTCAAGGACACTAAATAGCATCTCAGCTATCAATTTATGAAGAGGTTGTGCCTCCACAGAGGAAACTACTTCATACTTTTCAAGCAACAAATAAAACAGTGGCTGTTACTACCACTCTCATTCCTCAGTAGGTTATTTCTTTCACATTACTAATCAGAAGCCATTACTATAGGTTTAATAAAATTAAGTACATTCACCATTACCCACTTCAGCTTACCCATGACAAACTAAAAAAGGATCAAGTGTGGCAAAGCACCTTTAAGCAGTGTACCATTTCCAGGTGAATGGTCTCCATAAATTAAAAAAAAAAAACCTCATAACTAATTGTAGAAAAGATATCTCTTAGTTTCACTACCCTAGAGGAGAGTTGCTATGTGAGATAGTCCTGTTTAATGGTGCAATCATGACAACCAAAAGATCCCATTGCAACTAAGATAATGAAAGACTCATTACTGACAGATTTAACAAATGACTGAAACTTGACCTACCATTTACATTTTGCTACCATTTGACAGTTTGTAGGAAAAAAATCCCAAAACTCGAAGAGCATGTTGTGAACAGAAGTCTCTAGAAATGAATGAGAACCTTAGGATTTAACAATTCTTTTATTCGTATTTCTACCAGAAATATTTCAACTTCTTGTTTCTTTCTAAAGGCTACTTAAATTGGTACAATAAAACCAGCACAGATGTTAATCACTGGTGTTAACTTCCAAGTCCTACATACTGAGCTAATACACTCCAGAATATACTAGTTTAAAATGTAATTCTAAAGAAATTAGTGTATTGATTACTGTGATTTGTGTGCATTTTTTTTAAGCTTGATAAATTTTTCAGTTTTCACTTTACATTGGGATATCTGATACTGCTGCAGGGAGGGAAGCTTTTGGGTCAGAGGAGATAAAAAAGAAAAAAGGAAGAAATTTTTAAGATGCTCCTGCTGTAGCTTTTGAAAGTAATAAGAGAAATTTCAAGGTATTTGATAAAAATATTTTTCACAACCACAGTCACTAAAGACCTACATGAAACCAATTAAAGTAAAATTAATAGGCTTTGAATTGACACTTAAAATAAGCAATTGGGATGGAATTAAGGTAAAATCTGAACATATATGTATTGTTAAATTTTGGAAATTGATCAAACGCCTGCTGTCTTGAGAGATTCCTACCATGTTTGCCACTAACGCAAAATGGAGATGAAGACAATATTAGGTCAAATGAGAAGAGGAGCTCTGGTTTCTAAAGCATAAAAAAATTAGAAGGCATGAGAAAGGAATTAAATTTATCCATTCTATTGCACATACCATTAACTGAAACACCATTCATCTGCTTTTTTACCTTCACTAGAGCAATCCAGCTGGAAATCACAGACCTGATTTCATTGTTTAGAGATTGAGATGAAGCCCATGTAAGTCCATGTGTTCTCATTATGCCACTAGGCCTTGGGTTGGTTCCTTTGGAAATGTTAAATCATAGGATTTCACCTCACTCAGAAGTGAGTCATTGGGTAAACTGCACAGGTCATAAACACTGGCAGCATCCGCCCCTTACAAAAAAAGCTGCATACAAAACCCCTTAAGAAATTAAACAGGCTTCATGTAACAGTAATAGTTTTATACAGAATGTATATAACATTTTGTATACACACCTGTATGTATATGTTAAAATTTATACACACACACTGTGTGTACTATCACCTACTTACTGTTTCTTGAGAAGACTACGCAGCTGGAAGTATCATTTAATTTGAACTCAGCTAGCAAGATATGTCTGCCAAACCGTTACTCCTCAACGATTTTCTTGTTTACTCTTGCCTGTAACACCACAACAGCTTCATTACAGATATAGTTACAAAGGCTGTAGTTTCCCACATGGCCTATTTCTGTTCCTTTATTTTCCATCGTGTATCTATCACAAATGCAAATCCATGACTTTTTTATAGGTGGCTTTAAATAACCTCCTCCTTTCCCTTCATGCAGCTGAGGACAAGGCAAAGGGCAGGAAAGCAAAGCATTGACTCCTACCATCAGATACAGCTGGTGAGCCAGTCTTTTCATGTGAAGACTCCATGTAAAAGGGGAAAATTGGCCTAAACTTGCACTGTAATGTTTTCTAGGTGGGAAGATACAGTACACATATAAACGAACTATCACCTACATAGGATCTTTCACTTTATGACTGCAAACCTTTTTCAAGATCTGCACCTGAACTAAACGCAGTAATTCATCTACTATTTTAGACAGGAACTTCACCACACACAGCTTTACCTAAAAGAGAAGCAATACTGGCAGCGTGAGTCTGCTCCTCTTGGCCTGCTTTAATACACGACACTGTGACATAAAGTGTCTTTTTACTCTGAGGTGAGTTTGTTGCCTTTTTTTTTTCCCTGCCCATTTCACATCTACTTTTTATAGTACTTGATGAGTCACAGCAAGACAGACAACTTAGATAAATTGGATCATAGCCAGTAAAACCCATCTCACAGCTGCTCTCTATCTCTGCAACAGAAACATCCTTCATCATAAGATCTGTTAAAAGAAGCTGTCAGTAAAAATTCCCCACATTTATCCGGAAAAGAGTTGCTGGCAGAAAAGGCCAGTAGCAATAAAATCAGACATAAGGCCCTACAGCATCAGTCAGCATGCAGTGAGGAAACAGAATCAAGCCACTGCTTTACATTTAATTAGGATTAGGCAGAAGAAAATATGGGGCCAAATATTCAGTATTTGTAAATCACCTGAGCTCCACTGAGCTTTACCCATTGACAGCCACTAAAAATACAAGTCTCTTTCTCTGGAAATGAAATACCATATACACTGATCTGGAAGAGAGAGGAAGGTGTTTATACATTCATTAATACCCTGTACATCCTGTCGAGCATTTCCTTTTCAATGCAGTGCCACACAGACTTATACTTGCCTGCCCTGAGCAGGCCAGCAATTTGTACACAGACAATGGTAGCCCCTGGTCCTGGATGTATTATCTAGTTTAATTTCAGGCAAGAAGCTGTACTGTCTGGGCTGCTCTAATGCTGGGTATGAAACAACACATTATTTCTCTATGCGCTGCACAGCCATAGGAATAATATTAATAGTAATTCTTGTTGCAAAAGCAGTAATATAGTCATTTTACATGTGATGGAAGTAAGGCAGACAGGAAGGAAATTGCCTAGCCACAGGTTGAGCCAGGAGTAGGAAAGAGATTTTCAAGTCCCAATTGGTTGATGCCATTTCTAGATCATATCTTCGTCTTCTTAATGGTCCACTATTGATGCTCATATAGAGCTCCCTTCAGACTTTATATGTCTTAAGCAGAAAAGACAAAACCAGTTGATCTTTACTGGCACAAAGGCACTCCATTGTCTTGGACTGATATACTACAAACAAAACAATGTTCAAAACAATCCAGCACAAGGCACTAAATCTGAGGAAAAAATAGTCAATGTTCTGTTCTTCCAAGGTTTCACATTACTTTTTTTTGCATATAGAAAAACACTTATAAAGCGTGTCTAGAATTGCATTTGCAGCTTAGCTGAGAGGAAAAGGCAAAAAAAATGACTCTCAAAATGCCAGTTACAGAAGGAGACTGTTTCAGACCTTTGAAGTACCTTGTTGCCCCACATAAGCTTCTGAGGTCTCAACATTTGAGTAACTTATCCAGTCCACACAAGTACTGCCAAGGCCATTTAAATTGGGTGGACAGAAGAGGTCTGCTTTTTTTAAAGGGACAGGCAGAGCTGCAACTCTCCATGTATAATGCAAGCCTCGTGAAGTCCTCAAAATCAGATTTAAAGAATACTGAAGCACACAGATCTCTTGCAGGCTCCTTATCAAGGGATGCCTATCATTCAGGCACCACAGAGAATTAGTTCTATTAGCTTCCAGCTTCATAGCCAGCCTCTATAAGATCCTGGA
Source organism: Coracias cyanogaster (assembly GCA_033124195.1). Taxonomy (NCBI): domain Eukaryota; kingdom Metazoa; phylum Chordata; class Aves; order Coraciiformes; family Coraciidae; genus Coracias; species Coracias cyanogaster. The sequence goes on along the minus strand of JAVSBS010026968.1, from coordinate 48,856 downwards.
CAAGATGGGGCACAGAATTAGCTAGGATCATCTACTTTCCTTAACTGAGGACTGTGGAACCTAGTGAAAAACAACTGCTTTTCATAAATTTGTTTGTAGAATATTTTTTTTTTTACTTCTAAAGTTAACCAAAGTTAGCTGCTAACTTAAGCCATATTAACATGATAGGTCGAAACCAGATTTTAATATTTGATGTTTGTTTGCAAAACTGTCACAGGTCATGTTGGCTGATGCTCTTTCCCACTGCCAATACTTACAGAGCTTGCACATAATAGGAAATTCAGGTTCTCCCCTTTTGATCAGAGGGAGATGAAGCTCTATCTCCCACTGTAACCGTTGTGCTAATTCATAGGCTTGTATAAGGTGCTCTCACTTTCTCCTGCTGACACTGTTCTTTAAAAAAATGGGCCTGAATATTTTAAAGACAAAAGGACTCCAAGTTTGCCGTTCATCTACCATTCCTTTTAAAGTGACTATGAATTTGGCCTCTGCATTTGTCTTTGGGCATCCTGTTCATCCAGAGATGAAACACTGCAACCCACTCGTAGTTTGAAACCTCTGTGTATTAGTTTCTGAAGAGCTTTAGTACAACTTGGTCTTGTTTATCATGAATTCCTTTTTCTAACCATTGATCTGAATCCTTCCCTCTGTGCATAATCTTTACTTGAAGAGAAAAAGTTTCAGTGCTTTCTTTATTGTGCATTTTATTCTTGTGCTGGGAATCAATACATTTTGCTTTAAGGCATTTTCCTTCACATTCTTTTAACCAGCAATGAGCTGAATGTTCATCAGTAGCTGTGGGATACAGCAAAGACAGAGCAAAGAGAAGTGCAGGGTTATGCACTGCTTCCTTTGGGAATGAGGGATCAAATCCAATAAAGGACTTGCACATCTTTAGCCTAACTTTCCAATGAGTGCGTCACAAGAGCATAAACAGCATTCAGGGTACCCTAGCCTGGAAATCAGCAGATTTTATTATTCCACTGACACTACAAACTGAGCAAGAAACAGCCTGAAGTCTGTAGATCATACAACAGCCGAAAGTTCACCAATAGATGTATGCCAAAAATGGTGTCAGTCATTGTCCTATTGCAGCTTCCATAATGTGTGGCATCTTGAAATGACATAATTAACCATTCATAGCAGTCTCCTTGTAAGGCACCTACCTATTCACTGTTTGCCCAAGACCATAGAATGTTCATTCTTATAGTTTCACAGTGAAACGCAGCAGAGTAGAAGAGGCAGCAGTCATGCTGTCCTTACTGCCCTTACATAAGCAAGAACCTAATATTGAGAACTCACGGCAAGGAAAAGACAGCTCTTGGTTCATTCTTGCTTAACTCTATACCTACCAAGGGAAAAATGTCCATAGCAGCACAATGAATGAAGGGCTAAGGGGGTTCAGCGCAGTGAAAATACATCAAGGTTTATAAAGCACAGGAAGGAGTGCAACTCTATACTTGAGAACTAGTATGAAAGAAGTCACCCTAACCCTTTTCCCTTGGACTGCTCACATGCATCATCCAACAACTGATTACCTGGGAAGTCTAAAGCAAAGCCAGAATAGCAGTCAGACTTTCTCAGTGCTGAAAATTAAGCACTAGTCCGTTGTGCCAGCACTCCTTTCCTTGCAGTACCATTCCACCCTGCAGTTTCACTAAAGCCATTCAAGCCTCTTACCCACTGGTCTGAGGTCAGTTCCATGCTTACCTTTCAGGAGCCTCTTAATAATGACATTACTCAACATCCATTTTTCCCAGTAAAAGTGTGATGGACTTATTAAATAAATTTTACAAATAGCTTACCTGAAAAAAAAACCCCACTTTGAAGTCTTCCAGCAAATTCCTTTTATTATGCAGTATGCTTTCTACTTTGTAATTAAAACAACTTTATAAGTAATCTGCTGGGTTTTATACTTAAGCCTTCTTAACTCTTTTCTTTCTTTATGAGTAACAACAGCCTTCCATTTACATAGCATTATTAGATGAGAAATTTCATGTTAAAAAATATGAACTTTCCACAAATGCAACAGGCATTTTTTGTTCATATAACTCATAGAACAAATTATTAAGTTTTCATACAGAAATCCTGTAAGTACCAAAAACACTGATGAGGATAGTCCTTATACTAATCAAAGGAGGTTAGGACATTTTACCTCAGACAGACAGAACACTCAGTAGTCTTTTAAACCACCCAGCTTCAGGAGGCTCCCTGTCTGTTGGACCCCTGTGAATAGCATTTCCAGCATTACACTTCCTATAGCTGTTGTGGTCAAATTTAATTGAAATTGTGATTACATATGTATGTGTGTTGTAAGTGAAGGAGAAGTGGAATACAGAAAGAAAACACAGCTCATGTGACAGGAGCTATCTCCTGTAGTAGCTGTAGAAAAACAAATGTTGTTCCTCATGCTGGGGGCTCTTATAAAATCAGTATCTCTTGCTGACTGTGGGCAAATATATGATATAGAGAATGCGTAAGTGTGGGTTTCTGGCCCTTATATATAAAGATGAAAAAAGATGATAGACTACAAAGACTGAAAAAAAAAAAAAAAAAACCAACACCAAAATCCAACGACTGTAGTAAATGCTACTTTTGGAATAAAAAGATGCCAGAGTACCACCTTTATGCTAACATAGGTCATCTAGCAGAAACTTTTATCACAACAAGTGAAGTTTAATGTTTAACTATGTCATTTTACAAAGGAAAAGGCTCAATAACAACCATCACCACCCTCCCCATCAGGAATCTATTGGTTTCATTAGACCTTTCTCCCAGAAGATTTTTTTCAGGCTCAGACAAGTACTTCCATCACAAGAGCAAGAAAAGCAGTACTACCAGGGTTTGAAGATTTTTCTAAATGACTCTCCTGAATATAGGTCTGTCATACTAAGGTCAATAAACTAATGGATGTTTCAGGCTAGGCGACCACTGTAGTCTACTGACTTCCACCTACTATAGCTACCCTAAGCTTCCTGCAGGGCATTGAATTTATTGGACTGCTGTGACAATGGCCATTCCAATTTTTCACCTGCACTACTTTGACAGAAAAAGAAAAAATCAACTACCTTTCACATTACTTTTTTTTTGGCATAGCTGTACCGAGTCTGGCTCAGATGGAGTTAATTTTCTTCACATCAGCTCCTGTTGGTGCTCTGTTTTAGATCTGAACAATGCTGTAACACACGAACAACAATGCTGTAACACACGAACATTTCACCTATTGCTGAATAGCGCTTGCATGGCATCTAGGTCTTCTCTGCTTCTCACTCTGCTGCCCCAGTGAATAATGGGGTGTGTGCAAAAGGCTGAGAGGGGGCACAACCAGGCAGATGACCCTAAGTAACCAAAGAAATATCCCATGCTATGTAACAAAATGCTCAGCAAAAAAATGGGAGAGGATGTGGTTTAGGGGAGCTAGACATCTTTTGTTTGAGAACTATCTGGGCAATGGTCTCCCTGTGGGAGGTAGCGAGTGATTGCATTTGTATCATTTGCTTTATTTTGCTTTCTTTCTCTCTTCTTCTACTTTTTACATAGATTTTATCTTGACTTACAAGTTCTCTAGCTTTTACTCTTCCTTTCGTCTTCCCCCATCCCACTGGTTGGGGGGATGTGTGGGGAAGGGAGTGAGCAGCTGTGTGGTGCTTAGCTGCCTACCAAGGTTAACTCCCAAAACCAGTGCAGTTCAATGACAAATATTGTTCCCTGCTCATTTCTGCTGCCTGGAACTTAGGGCAAAAGAGAGGGAAGGATCTGCCTCTTCACAACTGTCATGGCACGTGACAGAAAGGGAGAAGAAGAAAATGGTGAGAGGCTTAGCATAAACCCTCTGCCACTCTAAGCACCAGCAAGAGTAGCAGACTGAGACAGACATGCAATGAATACCTGACTACTACTGCTACAGATTTTGAAATGGCATCTAATTCTGTTTAAAGACATCAAGACACTGTAGATTTCCCTATTTTGTCTAGTGGCTTATGTCACTGCTGACTTAACACATCATCATCAATACACTTTTTGAATTTACCTGCCTTTAGTTCTCCAAACTTATTTTCCACCATTTATGCTTTCCTCTTCTGATTAGAAAAATATATCTTGTATTTTCCTTCTAGAGAATGTGTTTATGCTTTGTACTTCTATAATAACCTCTCTATTTTCTTTAAAGAAAAATTAAACTCTGGTTATATTTATTTTATCACCAAAAATATTTCTCTCATGCTTTCTACCTTTTTTTGGATCTCAGTTTTGGAGTTATCAGTAAACTAGAAAATTACAGTTACCAATGATTCAATGTAATGATTCAAAATATGGGTCAGATGCCCAACCTAGTACACAAGAAATACCGGTGCTTGGTATTTTAAAGGGCCAATTTCCCAAAGCTATTCAGTATTATTTTAAAGAGCTCCGAACAGAAGGAAAACTTTACGAAACTCTGACTTCTTTAGATTGGTCTATTAGATGACACCCTAAAATTTCTAATGACTTTCAAATAGCTCCATAACACCACACTGACGAGAAACGTCACAGAGAGGTAGGCGGACAGAAAAATGTCCTTGTACTTCAGACAGCAATTTCTTCAAACTATTTATGAATCCTTGAATCTTTTCATTTACTGCCACCATCCATTTGCTGGAAAGATCTTATTTTCCCTTCATCCAGTTTCCCTGGGGAGTCCATGCTAGTGGTGAATCAGAACACTCAGTAGAGATTTTTGAGGCTTTCCAGAACACGTGGAGTGCACTGTGAGGATATGTTATACAGGGCACCACCTTCAGCATGGACACCCATCCCTACAGCATTGCGCTCATCAGTTGTATGGGGAAAGGACACAAGAAATGTTTTTGTAGCAGAGGACTGAAAGAAGTCCCCAGAGACTTCCCCAACAGGTTAAAGCACTGCAAATTGTATCTTGACCACAAACGAGGACAAAAGGAAGATGTGAAGAAAAGCATTTGAATCTCTGTGCCCTTATCTTCACACATACTGTACCATTATATACAGGCAGTGAGGCACTACACATCTGTGAAAATTCCAGAGTATTCAACATGAAAATACTCTTTGCTCTCATTTTTCACTATTCAGAAGAGTATTTTTTATCTCATAAACTGAAAACCGAAATTGGAAGGGACTGGCTGGTGTACTTCAGGGACTCTTTTAACCCCAGGGCTGAGAGCAAAGTATTTGAGCATGCTCAAATTTCAGAGCTGCTCTGCATTTTCACAGGAAGCAGCACCAGACCATACAACTGCACCCTCCCCTGTGCTGAAATAGCCTTCAAAAGCAACACAGTTTGTGGGGCAAGAATTCTCAGGGATTACCCTTTGATTTATCTTAAAAATGGATGAGATACATGAATAGTTTATATCTTAGCCTCTTCTAACTGTCTTGTAGCGTTCAATTCGGACAGCAATTTTCTTCTTGCACACTGCAAATACACACACTATGAGTATACAAATGTGCATTTCCATATATTGTGCAATACCCTGTTCTTGACTTTGTAAAACTAGTAAACTATGTTTCTTAAAATCTACCTCAAAAGCCAGCATTCAAATGACAAACAGTAAAGCCTACTAGGAATAAACTGTATCAGATACCTTCTACTTAGGCATAATGAATTACACTTTCAGAAACAGACCATTCAAAGGACCTCCTGTAATTGTTTCACTGATAAAAAAGGCTCCACTCATAAAATGGCTGAGTCTAAACTGAGAACAAGGTAGGTTAAGGAGTCAATTAAAGAGCTTTTTCCAAGAGAGGTTCACTACCAACAAACTATTACTATAATCTTATTTGCGATTGGTAAAACAGTGATTCTACCAGTAGATCAATCTGCTGATTTGAAACTAAACCTTCTGAACTCTTGAAGTTAGAAATTCATTTTTATATGAACTAAACCTTACAAGTGTTTGTCTAAAAATCCTCTTCAAAACAGAGGAGTGCAACAGCTGACTGGATAAATTATTCTGTTACCCAAGAACAAACACAATACAAAGCTGTTTATATTATCTTACCTACACAGCACAGTATAACGTTTTCCTTCTATATAATAGCATATTCTGCATTTACAGAACAGAGATATTATATGTTATGACAGTGCTGGTTCATCCTGTTCAAAAAATGACATGCATCAATGGGGAAATATCAAAAGAGCACAAGGAGGAGATTTTTTATTATTACAGACATGGTACTCTGTCGTAAATTAGCAAGGCCATTATCAGCCAGAGCACCAATATATGCTTCCTGACAGGAGCTCATTTCAGAAGCTGTGACATCTTGATTAATGCAATACACTAGCACTGCATTTTATATGCTATATATCTTTAGGAAAGTATATCACCTTGGACAGGATTTTTGTCCTAGTTCTTGGCAGCCGACATTAAGGAGCTGGGTATATGCCTTAGTTAATCAAATGTTTACAACTCCTAATTATCACTGAAATTAAGACAAGGAGCAAAAAGTCTAATAGCTGCTTTTTGGAAGAAAGACTCTCTTCTCTTTATACTATGGAAATAAATGTACAAACAATATCTAGTGCGCTTAAGGCATTAATAAGAGAGTATGTTTTCAGAAGTTAAAACAATTCAGTTCATTGCTTTAAGCACTGCTTGTGCTTGCAGATTCTCTTAGATGCTTTTTGCTGGAAACTGTTTCATAGGTGATCTGTTTCTGTAACAGCTTCATTGTTTCACCTTTCATACAAAAGCAAGTTAGGGCCTTATGAGAAAAGCTGCATCAGAGATCTGAGATGTAATACTACTGAATCACAAACACACCATGTATTTTGCAATGCCTGCATTAAATTTGGGTCTACTGTTCTGCTTTTCAAATGTACCTGAGCTTGAGCAGCAGAGATATTAATCAAAACCAGGTAGAAAACAAGAGATAGCTACCATTTTTTAAAGAGTACAGAAAGAAATATTTAGTAAGAGATTTCCTATTTACCTGCCATACCTCCCGGGAAGGGGTTCCTACTACATCCATTCCCACTTTATGAATAACTGACATGGAACATGAAACAATGCACCCAGCACCACATACAAACTGTAGCTTAACAAAACCAGTCAGAAGTAGAATTCTGTAATTTATCTTCCTAAACCACGTCCCTGATGCTACTTTCACAGCAACATCACCGCTCCAGCCTCATCTTCACAGATGCCCTTCTCACCTCTCAGTCTGGATGCTAGAAAGGCAAGATTAAAAAAATACAAGTCCTTTCATCATACGGGTAATCTGCTCAAATTCAGAAGAAAAATCTAATTTACTTTGCAGGAAACATGAGGGAATATGATATATTTTAAAATAATACAGCTTTGAGATCCCTTTGGCCAGCAGCCAGAGTAAGGGATTCTCAAGAAGCTGAGACACATCTGTGGGTTGTTGATTCAAGTAAGGCCAGTGAGACACATCACTGCACCACAGGTGCAACCTGTATAATTTTCATTTGGCTTCTTTACTTTTAAGCCAATTGGGGTGATCAGTTTTGAGAGAAAAATTGCCTTTATGTAGTGTGATTTATTCAACTGGCATGTACAGAGCTCCAGTTGTATTTGGGATGTGCACAGTGCAGGTTATGTCCAGAGATGGCAAACAGGGTATGTTGTGGTCTGTAAACCCTGGAAATTTGTGTTTCAGTAAGAACCACCTGAAAAGAGAGAAACAACCATCAACCCACTTCTAAGAGTGATTTCCAACAATATCATGTGGATGGGCTGTGAGAATCTCACACAGCAGATGTCATTTCCCTTACTGAGGACCAGAGGAAAGAAATCAGACATGAAGAAATTAATTTCAGCCAATAAGGAAAGCACTGTTAGGGGAAGGCTGATTACAGAAATAAAGACGTGCACCCTCATCATGGTGCTTCTTTTACTGTAGCTTTGTTCGAAGCACATCTGTTAGTGCTTTGTGGGACTTTACAGTGGCTCAAGACCAGACTCTTCACAGCTTCCCTTGACAATTTTGCCCTTGAGCACATACTGGTGTTCTTCCTCCTTGCAACTTGTGCAGGTAGGTCAAATTCCTTATGTTGGGTCAGCCCAAGCCTGTGTATTTTTCTTCTTCGTAGGTGGATAGTGTCAGATGAGGGGAGATTAATGTATTATCACAGAGCTTTTGATTTTAAATTAGCTTATCTATTGAATCTCTTTCAACTGGCCTTTTGAAAAGGATAATATATTCCAGCCACTGAGCAAAGATGTCTCCTCTGGCATTGATTGAAATAAAAGAGCAGTTTTGCTTGAAGAGGATTCCCTTTTCTGACCCTTCTTTCTCTTGAGACTTTTGCCTGCAATTTCGGTAACCTAAAGCAAATCTCTAGCATATAGTCATTAACCTCATGAACCAAAGAAGAATGAAACTTGGCTAGAGACATACCTATTTCCACACTTTCACTCCACTAGCAAATCCCCCATTTTGCTCAATTTTCTAATCACTGTTCATTTATGCCTTACCAGCTAATCTCTCCAGTCACAAAAAAAATAATTACAGGACTGCTTTCAGGTACGATTAATGTTCAAATTGATTACAAGTGAAAGTCAGGTTTTGCTTTAACATAATTATGTAAATGAACACTTAGAAGAGACAGGTGAAGACCACAGGGTTTGATATGTGAGTGTGTTGGCTTAACCCAGCTGGGTTTCTTTTCTGCTTTGATGCACCCATACAGAGACTTGACAATTATTTTACTATGGGAAGTCCTTATTAATCCTATTACAGCCTATACAGCCTGCCCATGTAGACAAGAATACTATATACCGGGAATGAAGACTATACAAACAACTTGAGCTATACCAAAATTAATCTATCACACCAGAAAGAATCTGTAATTAAATATGCATAGAAACAAGTCAAAACTCTCACTGATCACACATGCCTACAACAGCACACATGCTTTTATACAATAAAAGGGAAAGCTCTACATTGGATCCTGTACTATTGCTGTACAGCTTTTGTTGATAATTTTAGAGATGAAGATTTCCTACTGGCAAGTGAATTAGGGCCAGACTTAACACTAGGTGTGCTAAAGACCTTTCATGAAAATAGGACTTTTAGAATGTCTCTAAAAAATAAAAAAAAGCACAGCGTAGTGTGAGAAGAGTGGAGTGTGTACAGCATTTTTAAGATCTTACTGAAACTTTCTTCAGATTCTAGCTAATGTTCAAGAGCAAGTGCATTTACCACTCCCCCAGTTGCCAGTGTTACTGTAGCTGTTTCTTATTGAAGCTACAGAAATCAGAAACTGCATTGTTAGGTGATACCAGTAGGAAATCTCCTTCCCACAGTGAAACTCTTTTACTTCTATTTCCTTTGATAGACTGAGATTCAGAAAAAAGAAAGCTTGCCATTGCTGACTCTTCAAATGCACAGCTCAAGTGAAGGTGTGCCACTCAAAAAGCAGTAGATTGAGATCCACCAAATGCTTACATACACTGTGAAACATTTATGCTTACTTCACACACTTGAGCTAGCAAGATTCAAAGGCCCCCAGGTCTTAAAGACCATCAAAACCACTGGCTAGGAAAGGATTTTATTACTTGGAAAACAGACCTCCCAGATTTGCAAGTTGCCCAATGTAAATAGCATAAAAATCTACCCTCACTCAACAATGTCTGCCATGTTTTTTCAGTAGATAGAACTGTTTTTTGCTTCAAGCGGGCACACTACTAATGAGCTTGAAGTTTGAGATGTTTTATCACGTGGCATAAAGTAGTCTTTAGCATTTTTAATGGAACAGTTGATTTCAGACGGTATGCAGTATTTCCTCTTTCTCACAGCCTGTATGTTAGAGGAAGTTAAGTTTTAATACCTGTTTTCCAATCATGTTTTTTCAAAAAAATCTTTCATTTCCAGCTTTTTTACAATTATGTGTTTTAAGATTAATGTTAATTACCATATGGTTTAAAATGGAACAGACTTCAGTGAAAACCTGCATGAAACACACCTGGCTAAGTTTGGATAATAACATTTTTGTCTGTATCATATTCAGTGCTTATCTCATAATCAAAGCCTAGTACAGATCACACAAAACTCTTGATGAGTCTGTAAATGAGCTTTCATCAATCCACAACCCTAAAAGCAAGGCCCAACTTGCTGGTTCAACATTTTTACATGCACCATCCTATGTGAGGGTAGTAGATTGGTGACAGATCCTATAAGGGTCAAGTTCTTCATGCTAACTACCTTTGAGACTTAGCAGCTGACTTTAGGGGCCAAAACTTTAGAGGTAACATGCAAAAGTGTACGTAATACTGCTTGCTTAGTTTGCACCCACAGTTTGTATGAACATATACACAAACCTTCTTTTTATTCACTGTTGGTTGATACAAACGTCTAAGCTCAGTCTCTCAGTGCATTTTCTCTTGAAATGGAACAGGTGCCTGAGAAACACTGCGAAATTCAAAGGGACAGAAAGAAAGAGGTGACTTGACACACAAAGAAAAGGAAGAATCCAAGGTGCACACCATTCATCCCATCTCTGTGTAGGGAAAAAGCAACATGAGATCTGCTGGCCTCCTCCTGGGGACAGGGCTCTACCTACTGAGCTACAGCCACATATTTTCACAGCTATTCCTGTCTTTACTGGAAGGCATGCTATTCATCCCTCTCAAATAATGATGAAATGAAGTAAAACACTACTCTGCAGCAAGACTCTTTCACTACTAAGGACCTAATCACAGATGATTGAGTAAAGCTTGATTTTACATTCCACTTTATGCCAGAATAACTCCTCTACAATCCAAGATCACTACATAAGTGAATATAAAATCATAAACTTATCCAACAAAATTTTATCAGGTCATCTATATCCCTACCAACCATTTCTTCAAGATGGAAGAATAAAAGCAAAACTGAACATTGGAAGCCTTTGCCCATCTATCTGTACAACAGTTGGAGACTCTTTGCCAAACTGTTGTGCTAACCTGCTGTGTAATCTGAAGCAAATCTCTAGCATATAAATGCAAAACAGAAGGGAAATACAAGAAGAATTATAGGAAATGGCAATGCATTTAGGGTGTCTCTACCGTAAGTGAAGCAGCACTACAGTTCCTAGCCATACACCATCCCACCCAAGCCAGGTAACTGTTCCATCAATATCAATCTCTCTCCTTCATAGAGGAAGAGGCTAGAGAGCTAAATTTTAATGCTGCTCTCATTTAAATTGCTATCAAGAAATAATACTTTGCATTTTTATAACACCTAATATATAGGAATTTCAAAACACCCCACAGTTATGAATAAATTCCATTTCTTACCTCTCATGCAGTGTGAGAACGTTATCCCCATTTTAACAAGCAGAATCTTAAAGTGTTGAGATTAAGCAATTTACTGCGGGTTATGAAGGAACTCTAAGGAGGAGAGAGAACAAGTGCTATAGCCCTCACAGCTCCTCTTCCCTGGCTGCTCCATACAACCCTGCAGCTCTGCAGGGTAATTTTTAAATGTATCTCTATTTAAAAATAAATAAATTGAACTTTATGTTTGTTCTCAAAGTTAAGAGAACTATCTCACTGACATAAAGAGGAATGCACAGCTTTAGCAGAGGGGAGAGGATATATCAGCTTGTCCTCAAGATCTTCTTTCAGTAGTCTTCTCCCAGCTGCACAGTTCATTTGTCTTCAAAACATTCTTCCAGCATAACTGACTCCAAACCACTCCATCTGCTAAACAACAAACTGTTCTGCTTCTGCTCAGTGGGAACACTGAAGCATAAAAGTCACAGGTTATAAAAAAGTGCCCAAGAAATCCTTGTGAAATGTGGGATTAGCTAGAGATGAACAAATATAGTTATTTGTCATGATGGCATAATTGAAAAATACTTAAATGATTTTGTGTGTGTGATTTAGGACAATCTGGGATTCTTTTTTCCTTGGGAAAAAAAGGAAGAAAAAGGGAAAAAAAAATAGTCCTCCTCACCTGAAATTAAATGATACTACATTTCAGTTTTTAGAACTAATAAATTTGACCTTTCCAAAATTAAGAAGAAATTATTTAAAGACCATATGTCATTGTTTTTAAAAAAAATAAATAGAAAACTATTTTGTAAATAAACAATATCTTTTAAAACATTTCTGCCACTGTGGGAAACTGACCCACTATTTGGAAACTTCGGTCTAGTTTGCAGTCTGTCTGAACAAAAGTTAAAGTTCTAACTTTCACACACCATCTTCAGGGACTATGCTGACCAAGGAGGTAAGAGGGTCACCGAGTAAACAGCCTCTTATAGCTCAAAAGCCACCTGTGCTTACTCCACAACTTTCTTCTCAGGGCTAGCTACAGGTGTCCAAATGAACTGACCCTGTCATGTGCTTTGGTAACCTTTTGATACGGTTTTTCTGACATGCCTTCTGCATCAGGGAACTAAGTCAGCTACTTACAAACCTTCCTGTTGAATATAGCTGGCTGTGAACAAAGAATTGGTGACATATGAGCCTTCAGTTCCAGGGTTGTAGATGTCATGGTGTGGGCTAAAACTAACCTGAGAATCACCCCCTCTGTTCTAGTTGGATACTTTCAATTTCTTCAGACAATAGTAAATACATGGATAAGCAAAAGTTGCTGAAAATAAGCCAAAGGGGTCACCCCTTTATCACATCAATTTTCTCTTGGAAGAAATTGCAGAAAGTATAGATTTCCAGGAGCGGATTAAAAAAAAGGAAGAAATATGGCTGAGAAGTGCAACAGCCATATAAGCCAGAAAAGTAAAGCTGTTTAGTTACAAAACTGGTAAAACCAAATTGAAGGATTTTGTAGCTATGGGAGTCAGCCTAATCACAGGATTGAAGGGACGGTTCCCAAAATATTTTATTGGCCATTTCCTTTGAACCCAAAATGGAGTATGTAGTCTTCGGTTTGGGTCTTTATAACCTTGGTTAATACGCTTCAAAAATTTCAGCTGGGTCTTGAGTTTATGTGCAACAAGAATAATAAAAAAATACCTCTTCTGAAGCAGCACATTAACAGTGAACCTCTTTAAGAAGGCCATACCATGACTGAAAGGTCAAGTTTCAACAGCATTACTCAAGCACCGAAGTGACAGGGAGTAAGAGAGAATGGTGAATTTTGCTCCTTTATATCATCAAACACACACATACTATTTTCCTAGATAATCCAGTAGGTTTCAGTGTGTCCGAGGTCATATTCAGATTGTCATGAGTGGCTGTGGATTTGGCTCAGAAATGAGATGCTTAGGACTGATTGAGAATTTTTAAAATACCAAAACCTTATAGAGAATATATATAGGGAATTATTTCCACACATCCAAAATAACATCTCTGTTCCTCATCAAACAACAATTGTGCTGGATATTTACTCAGGCCATAATGATTCTTGCTTACTATATGAGCCTGGGCAGGCAAAACAAAAAAGCACAGCTTTAACGTTTCCAGAACCAGAGCTTGCTTTCGACTAGTTTGGAGTGCTAGGCTACCCTTGTATCTGTTCCTGCCCAGGAACAGAAGACAGAGAGAATTTAATACTGGGGAAGGTGTTTCTGCATGGGAAACAGAGCCGATGAAACAACTCTGCCACACAAGCTTTGGGGTCCCAGTGGGGTGCTGGATTTTGCAAACAGGCATGTGGCTCTTTGAGGGATGCAGGTCAGCCACTGGCCATGACCCATGGCTGCTGCAGGAATCCTGCAGTCTCTGGGGGAGCACAACCCACCAGAGCCCAAGCCAGGATGGCTCTGATGGTGGTGTGATCTGCACCCACCACTGCAAAGGCTCCCATGCAAGCAAAGTGTGAAACCCTACCTCAAAGTTAATTGTCTATTCTTTACTCTGACATCCTTTTCCCTCTTCCTATGGGGGACATGTTAACCCAGAAAGAGAATCCAGGGGGATATTTCTTAATGAAAGGTGGAACACTTGTCCATGAATTCTTCTGAAGGGCGAATGCACAGGACCTTAAACCCCAAACAGATCATCACCAACCAGTGGTCAGCCACAACACTTCAAGCAACAGTGACAGTAGCTGAAATAACAGCTACTAGACACGGCAACTAGACTTTGTTCTTTTGAGAAACTGTTTTTTCCACAGAAGCAGATAACTTTAGTTCAGGCCCAAAAGCCATTTATCTTCACACTAACAGAAAGAATCCCAAACAGCAAAGAAAATTCAGCAAGTGAAAAGGAAGTAGCATGGGTTTACAAAGACCCCAGCCCTGCAGAACGTACCCACTTCACAAGACTTGAAGGAAGATTTCTTATTTCCACGACTGAGTCTTAGCAACAGATAAATTCAGCTATCAGACATCTAACGTGTCTCCCTCCTATTTATCACAAGTAAAACAGACTGTCCGTTTGAGACAAACAGCAGTTGAAAACGCATTTATTGCCCAGTCTATATCAGTACTAAAGCTCCCCAAAACACAGCAAGTTCCCTCCCCGAGATAAGCCCTGGAGTGAGTATCTGAGCCATATTCTCTTAAAAAACAGTTGGAAACTCAGTATTATTAACTTTCTAGAAAAAACAATCCTTAAAATAACAATACTACAGTTTATTGGAGATGGAGAAGTTTTAAAAGCTCTGTGAACTTTTCATCAGTTTTGCTCTCAATCCACTTGGCTCTAAGCCTGCTTGAATGGTTAAACTACCTTAAGTCACTGTCATTCCGAGATACAGATACCTTCTACAATTACATTGGCAATGATATAATAATATCCATCACTTCCTAGAAGTGAAGGCTTTGTGCTTTGCTTTAAACCTGAATGGAAAGCTACGTTTTTGCAAACCTGAGTTATTTCACTCTATACAGGAATAATTCTGGGAAGTTCTATAGCCAGTATCCTACAGCTTTAATGATTTACAAATCCTTTTTTCTTCCTTTTTTCCCCCTTAATGAAAAGGAAGAACATGTATTTGTTTCCTGATTCAGTACCAATTTTAGTAATGCAAGACAAACTCGGAAAAAACAAAGCATGATACATGTGGCTTTGCAGTTTTTAAATGGTCTCTATTTCAAGATGCACAGTGTCTAATATACTTCCCGTGTACCAAATTACAGTACCTGAATTTCTTAAAGCATGGTGGGGTGGTTGTTTCTTGTCTGTTTAAATACATTTCAGGTCATTCTAAGTATTTAAGGACAATATGTAATGGGCAAAAAATGGAAAAGCTGTACAGATAATGTAATAGAATACCATTTTTATTCACTTCTGTTTTGAAACTGCATTTTCTAGCAGGTGGGAGGACATACCTTTCTGCCTCCCCCCCCCCCTCCCCTTTTTAAAGGGTAAATTAAAAATTAAATATGTCATTTACTTATGAGAGTAAACCAAGGGTATTATGGTAGGGAAGATACTGTTCTGACAGATAGGTGTTCCTTTAAACATTTCACTTGTTTTCACTCTCATAACCTACAGCCTACAAAACAGACACATGAGAAAAAAAAATACCATCACTATAATTAGCGAGAAAGGATGTCATCCTTCACACATCTTAGACCTATCCTGCAGGAGATGCCATCAAGTGCCTCTCAAGAACTGCCTTGTGCCAGCAATCCGCACTGATGTCACGTGGACGTTGCTACTGCTCACCACCATTCAAGAGGGTATCAGCACCTTTAAGGTGTGGGATCTTCATGCAAGTGGGAAGAAGATGATTTTCTGTGTAGCATCCATTTTTCAGGGGCAGTGGTAGGGGTGTAGAAGGAAGGCAACACTACTCCTGCATTCTGCTCTCCTCATGGTTTATGCAAAGAGGAATGGCATTTTCTTTCCAAAATGGAAACAGTCAGTAAATGGCAGGAAAAGTAATTAAGCCTCATGCAGCTGCCAGCAATGTTCTCTATGGACAAACATTTCAATTCAGTCATGTTTTGCAAATGGACAATGACAGTTTGGGGGGGATTTTTTCTTCTTCTTCTAAAGCCAAAAATTTCTATATGAAGTCAGCTACAGAACTCTGCAACAGGCTTCATAACGAATGCTACCAATACCTCAAATTCAGTTAAGGAGAACAAAACAAACACATAGTAATAAGAAATAACCTGCTATATGTCATGAATTCAGATATAAAGACTTACTAGAAAATATTTTATTTAAGATTTGTGAAATGCTTTAGGAAATAAAGGCTTTCTAGATTTCTTTTTTATGATCCCAGTTTGTAAGACAAAGCTACAGGGATGAGCAAAAAGGCTGCTGAATGGGTTAAGAGAGTAGCTAAGAACATCCTTTGCTCACCATCCTGACTTGTCATAATATGTCCTTGCTTTAGGAGGAAGAAGACAAAACAAATCATGTCCGGTTGCATTGTTGATATGATTTTAACCTCAGGATAAACATCTGGACCAGCATCATTATTATTTGTTGCCACTACTACCCTAGAATCTACAGTTCTGAAGCACAACCACAGCAATGCTAAACCAGTGTGTATTGGCAATAATAAAAAGGCTGTATTTAAAAAAACAAACAAACAAACAAACAAAAGCAACCAAAACCCACAGATATCTAAACAAAAGTATGGAAATGAGAAAAAATACCAAACAATAAAAACCACCAATAGCATAATACCAGTGAGAATGGTATATCTGCTTCCTTTCTATTGTCTACTTTTAAATAATGATTTACCTCTTTTAATGTCTCTTCCTAGTACACAGAAAGGCATTTGTAGTTGAGAAGGGTCTTTAGGAAGCCTTCTGAAATAGCACAAATTTTACTATAACTTACACTACAGAAAGACCCTATTAAGCATGTCTGTAGGTAAAACCCCTTGAGAAAAACCTGAATCCTGAAAGGATTAATGTGATGTGACTCAAACACCAAAAAGGGAATATGTCTGTTCCCTCTCCCAGAAACTTCAACCAAGACATAAACCAAAATTAGACACTCCAATACTAGACATTTTCCTCAGTCTCTCTCAATGTTCGTTAGACAAATCTTGGCTAAATTTTTCAAATTGAAAGCTGAACAGCCCTTCTGTAGAATCGCATCTGCAGACCATAATTACTGAACACATTTACAATGTGTCGTAACTGTGACTTTAGCACATTATCTCCATTAGGTTTAAAATGTAATCTAATGCAACAATAGTAAAATTTGCTCTTTTATTTCATCTACATGATTATCATGAGAACTAAAGAGAAACTCTAGCCTATGTTCATGCAACTCCTTTAAGCTAACTTGAGACTGACCCATAACAAATTGAAGCCCATTGGAATAACAAAGGCTCCATCAGCACACCAGGACTAAAGAAGGGAGAGGTGGAAAGTTTGTGACAGCCTCTGGATTAGGCCAATGGGAAGCCATTTGCCTCCCTACATTCAGGGAGAACTAATTTCTCCAAAACATGCAGGATTTTTGCAACAAGTTCTATTTTGAAATAATTGCCCCATTAAACCAGTAAATATTCACCTTTACAGATACAAGGTACATTATACTAGCTCTTCCTCTTATGAAAGAAATCTTGGGGGTTTTTTTGTTGCCATCATTGTTTTCGTTATTTTGTTTAGAAGACTTATTCTTCCACCTTTTCAAGCTAAAGCACAATGAGATAATATTTTGTGTTTTGGAAGCCTATAAACCTTCCTTTTGGAAAAGCATTCAGTTTATTCAAAAGCATTGAACAGCACCAATTGATAAGTTTATGGTCAACAACCTCGTTTTCCTCTCTGCAGGTCCAGCATAGGACTGCAGCTACAATGCAGTCCTAAGTCAACTGAAATTCAACTCAATTGGAAGAGAATGCGGGGACTCGTGGTAGTGGAAGTTCCTTTCGTTATGAAATTTCTGCATCACTGACTTACTGAATTATTTTTAAGGAAAAAAAAGAAAAAAAAAGAAAAAAAGGCATTAACTCATTCTTCCCTGTCCCTCATTTTACCTACACACAGGACAAGCACTTTTTTTCTGGCACAACATGGAGCATGCTGAAAAGTTTGAACTGGCAATTCAGTTTTGTCAAGTTTTTGTGTGAAAATGGGTTTACTGTAATCATTAATTATAGGACAAGCCACTTTCTCTGAGAGAATGCAGACACATCCTCATTAACATGCCTCAGACTGAAGGAAAGTATTCATGACTGGTTTGTTTAGAGGTATGCACTCTCATGCCATTTAAAATGAAGAATGATTGACTTCATAACTTTCACAAAATTTGCAATTTGGATATAATGGGAAGGAAAGAGAAATACTGATCTTTAAGACCTAGGCAAATAGGATCCATACTAGTGAAAGACTTGTGAGTCACATCATTTCTTAAAAGAGAGGAACAAGGGCTGCAGCCTTCCTCAATGAAGGATGTTTGTAAACACAGGCACAGGAATATGACACCCAACACAGCGATCTGGTGAGCATGTAGTAATACATTTTCAAGAGAATTTATGACAGATGACCTGTCATACTCCCTCTTGCCTAAGCACTACATGCCAAGCTTGAACAGTTATATAGGTGGTCTAGCATGCTTTGTTTCTTATATAGTACCTCTAAAATGATGTTCTTGAAATTGACTTCTATTTCTTAAAGTTTTCTAGCTTTTTTCTTTTTTAATGTTTCTGTGACACTATTTATGGTCTGACTCCATCAGTTTTGAGCAGCACCACCTGTGTGACACAGACTACAGAACGTATGTCTACTTCAAGCAATATGTCTTCAAGGAAAATGAGTTTCCTCCATACGCTGCACCTTAGATGTGGTCTTTCCCCTTATATTCTATGCATGCCAACTAACTGCATTGCAAAGACTACTTGCCAAGGTGACTGACAGCCAAGGTACTGTGATTCCATACAGATGTGTTATGGATGTAAATCTGCAGCAGCAAACAAAAAGGCCAGGATGAAGCTGCTTTGCTGCCCAATCTTGTTGACATTTGCATCATTGCTGCTGATGGGGTTTGTGTAGGTCACCGTGACAGCTCATGAGGAGGCATTATCACCTAACTCGCAGATGATCTCATGTGCTTAGTTCCTGCCTGAGCAGGACATCAGCATGAAAGGACATCTGCTCTGAGTGGTGGTTAAGACTTTACAGAAACTCTGGCATCAAACAAACTTCCCTAGTTATCTGAGAGGGAGCCTGCAGGGAAACATTGCTATTTGCCACCTTTGTCCTGGATAGAAATGAGCTCGCCTGCACTGCTGAAGTGAGGGAACTATTACTACTACGTCATACATCACAACCTCATTTCATACCACATTATTTCTCCTGTTCAACAACAATGTCTAAAAGGGAAAACAGGAGAGCATGAACTAAGTAGCATTGACAGGTTCAATTTAATAAATGAAAGTTTTATGAGTATTGTAAATCAGAGTAATTCAGCCTTTGAAGATTTCTGACAAATATTTCAGCCCTCCAAAAAGAACATTTGAAGAAATTAGATGAAATATCTTTGTAAGACTTGAATACAAACTGGTCATTATTTACAGTGGTGGTGGGATGTCTTCTTCTGTCCATAAACACACACACATCCTCTGATATTAATGGAGAGAAGAACAGTCTCATTAGGGTTGTATATTTATCTATTTTTTTTTTTTTGGTCTGGGGATTTCTTGGATAAATTTAATTAAACTGTGCCTGTTTTTTCATGCTTTGAGAGCTTGGCATGGGTAGTTTAAATGTGCATGCTCACTTGATAGTCTGTTCCATTTGTTTAACAGTCTTGCAGGAAGGAAAAAAATAAAGGGGGGGGGGAGAGAAAGCAAGCACATCCTCCAAGTCACTTTGCCTAGAACCTGCATTTCTGCTTCACTCAACATTTACATAAACTTGCTTGTCTGATTACAAAAGGAGAGAAACTTACTTTAACTCCAATAACCTGGTCACTCCATATTAGCACTATATAGAGAGGACGTGATGACACCATTTCCCCCCTTCTTTTGTGTTTCGCAATGTAAAGTAGGTTACATACCATTGCATGGGTCTACAATATATCAGTAACAGCCTATAAACTGAAAGCATAATAATGGCCTTTGCAAACAGGTAAGAATGCACAAGACAGTTTTTAACTCATTGTTATCTAATTGCTCACTTTTTTTCTGGAATAGACATTATTTCTCTGTTTGCCAGTTTTTTGTTTTTTTCACTGTGAACTCCTAAGTGGGTAATCTCACGTCTGAAGTGCTTATTTGGACCTAAAAATTGAGGATAGAATCTAGGTCCTGCTGTAGTTGAAGACAGTTTTATCACTAACTTCAAAAGTGTTATAATTTCACCTTGTGAAATTTAAAATCCTTGCCTAGTGAATCTTGCATATGTTTTCCATGAATACCCAATTCTGTCAGCTCTGAAATACTAAATATAAGGGAATGCTGCAGGAAAAGTATGGGAGAAAAACAGAGCACTCGGTTTAGACAGAAACAGATCTGTGTGGAGGACCTGAATGAGAGGCTAAATTTGGGGAGTATCCACAAGAAATAAGAGAGAAAACAGAAAGGCTGTAACATTAGCAATTTACTTAACTATCAACTTCATGTATGCACTGTAAGCACACTGCATGTGAAGAGCTATATACCATTGCAAAAGCTGGTAAATTCTGCTACAAAAATCTTTAAATGAAGGTTTTGGTTAAGATCCTTTTTATCACTGAAAGCCACACAGAACATAGAAAAGCAGTTTTAATTACTGCCACCTTTCTGCTCAATCTATACTTTTCAGGGAAAAAAATACTGCAATAATATTTTTTTTTATGGTTTACCTCACTTAATATGATGAGCAAATATTTTCAATGCATAATCAACTTGCTGTAAATTTTCACCTAGAAAGAAGCTCTGAAAAAAACCAACATATGAGCAAAAATTAACTAAGTGAGAAACACAACCATACTTTCATCCGAAAAACTGAAAGTACTCAAGCCAGATGTGCACCACCAGTGTTTATGCCATTCTTTCCCTTTATGGTATTTGAACCAGAATCTCCCATCTATTTTGGTTTGACTGCAGTAAAAGCAGAGTAATACAGTTATATCTGTGTTTATTAATATGCAGACTATACATTCATATAGAAGAGGGGATACAACAGTTGAAAGCAAGCTAACCTCACATTCATCAACACAAATCATATATAGGTAGAATGAAAAACAAGTAACCTAGTTTTGCCTTGATTTCACTTATGTCAACCAGTTTAGCAACTTTAGCATACGATCAACAAAATTCTGTATGCAAGTCATTTCCTGACTTCTGTTCTCAAATTCAGTCACACTATTTTATTCACATATCCCAACTGCAAGACCCTTTGTGAGCCAGCATACACCTCTGCCCATATAGATAACTATATACCTAGAGCACACTATATGCAAACACAGAGTAAAAGTGTGCAAACAAACCTCTCCATTGCATTCTCATAGATGAAAATTATAATCATCTCCTCTTTCACCTTGCGGCAAGGAGCAGGAATACCTCTGTGAAACCTGCTCCTTTCCAGAAGTACAGACAATCCTGATCTCCAGGCATAATGATTGCACAGATTAGCATTCTCTGGGTATGCTCTTATCAAACTCAGATGTTCTTTGGTTATCTGTGCAACCTAACTAGCACTAAACCACCAGAACTATCTTCTGTGCAGAAAGGTGCTGCACCCAATATCCACTCATCTCCACATTGCTATAATTAATGCTAAGCTCCAAATTGGATTAGCCATGTAAGGCAGCTCCGTAAACAAGTTAATAGGATCTCTCTGCTAACAACACTGTTACCAATATCCAATTACTGTAACCAGGTATTAACCTAATGCTGTTAATCTGTCAGATTCTAAAACTTAAAGCACAGTGCTGTAACATTTTAATACAATTTAAAAGTAATTTTTCCCCTTGGCTAAAATGTGTGTGCTAATTAACATATTATTTTGATATCACAGTAATGGATATATAAAGAATAAATAAACAAAACCCCCAAATCAGCTCAGGGCCTAAGACCACCAGAACTGCATTAATCAAACAGTGATTTTAACCTTTGGGGTTTTTTTTCCTGTTAGGCAATGTTTGAATAAGCGGCAAGAAGTTTCTAATGATTCTAATGATTCTTTTAAATTCCTTTAAAAACAATTAATAAAAATAATAACAATTACCACCTGTGGTACCTGTGGAATAAGGAGAAAACTTTCTCCTTATTTAAAACTTTCATCTCCTAGCTCTTTTATCCAATTGTGAAATACAGTCTATCAACGAAGAAATGACAAATTACTAAAAAGAGAGCCAGCAGCTAATTTAGAATAGACCACACATTTTGTCAGCCAATTGATTGTTTTTAGTGTTCTGTATAAGAAAGAGACTAACCCAATAATTATGATTTCTGTTTGTTCATTCAGTTTTCGCATAGCAAGTCATGAGCGTGCTAAATGCCTACACCATCCTGGGTACAGGAAGCTATTGTAGTACATCAACATACAGCAAGATGAGCGCAAAAGAAAAAAAAGACCCACTAAAATTTACATTCCGCACAGTACAGTCAACTCTCCAAAAAATGTTATTTTCTGAATATCCTTCCCACTGTAAAAAAGAAAAAAAAAAAAAAAAGACAGAAAAAAAAAAGAAAAAAGGTAACAATAGCTAACTTATCACAGATTTCACACTTCTGAATGAATACTAATTCCATTCCTGCTCCCATTCAAACATGCTCAGCTCAGCTTCAGGTAGGCAAAGAGATGCACTCTGCTGGGGGCGGAAGCTGTGGGCTCATCTCACACCTCCTACGGGCTCCATGCTCAGGACCTCCCCACTGTGTGTGCCCACTGGGCTGGTGGGGATGGCTAGGACCCCAGTGCCCTTGGGGCAGTGGCGCTGCTGCTGCTGCTAGCTAACGTTGGGGATGGTGGACAGGCAGATGCAGAGAAACTGGTCACAGCTGTAAGCAAACTAGATCAGAGTGTGAGGTTAATACACCATAGTATGGGTAAGGGATTCAGCTTGTGCTGAAGAAGAAAGAGCTTTTAACTTAGCATAGGATCAAAAGACTGATCTTCTCAAGAGTCTGAGGGATTAAAGGAAACATTAATTAAGGGTACAGCAACAGACGACACCTTAGCTATGTTGTGAGTTCTGTGTTAACCTTAAGCACGAGAAGGAAGCGTATCAGGAAACAGGAACTAGACTGCGATTACTAAAACATAAAACAATAGCGTGAGGCTGATGTGCAAGCCAGAAATCTGAGCCATAAAATCATATGCAAGTAGAAAGAGATATCAAGGGTAAAAGGAAACCACAAGAAGTAGAAAGAACTAAAATAAGTAACATCAACTTGAAATGTGTCAGACAGGGAAATAAAAAAAGCATGTTAGGGGATATGTAGAAAAGTTTCCAGTTCATCTGATCTGGCTAATGTAAAGACATCTTTGCTAGAAACTTAAAGAACTGACAGAAACACTCTTGTGGAGAAATGAGGAAACGGCAGAAAACAATTATCTTTAAAAGCCAGCAACCTACAGACCAGAAGCACGAAGGAGCACACTTGCATGGAAGATGTATAAGCCCACATAGATTCAGATGTTGCAGCACTATACTCTTAGTGTAGTGGGGCACAACTAATTATTTCCAGGCTGCCAATTTACTTAATGCGGCTTTGGTTCCTCTTGACCTGCATTAACATTTTAGAACCTACTCTTCTGGTACAGACTCAATGATTCAGGTCTCCACTTGATCTGGAAGCACAAACCTGTGCTCCAATGTGCAGCATTGATACGTCCTACAATTCTTTGTAAGGAAAACAACTCTACTCATGTCTACATTATACTTCCCTTATGAAAAACCAGTAATTTGAGAAAGACTTCAAAATCAGTAATATAAAAGAAAATAAACATACCATTCATCAGCTTAAGTACTATTAAAATGATAGATAATGGTATATGCTAGTAAATTCCTGAAGAAATAGGCCTAACATACTCTTCCATTGGAGAAACCAGCTGAGATTAAAAAATTGTAAATAAAACACTACCACGTCATTACAAATCTGAGGTACAAAGTATCAGAGGTCCATTAATTTCTCCTTGTACAACACCAGCTGTAAAACAAGCACAATTGCAAGACTGTTACTTGTTAGTCTTCCCTTTTCTGCCACCCCACATAAACATGCTTTAAAGTAATAGGAAAAACCCTTAAACAGACCGAACTCCACACCACTCACTGGTCTGCTAATAATGCTCAAGTCAGTCTTCCTGAGAGCTTCTACATGCCTTTCTTCATATGCTGTAACTCACACTGTTTATATAATATTATAATAAAAAGTGCAGTAATACATTTTTAAAGGCCTGATAAACAAATCCTTTCAACTCTTAATACAGCCCAGAAGTCTTTCTTTCATTTTATACTCCCTTAGCTAACATAGCTGATTGAAAGTGCACTACATTTTTAAAAAAATGTAAGTATATAAACTTACAGTATGTTCTGAATAATACCAGTGAAATGTTAATTAAATATAATTACTACTCAGTATCAAGAAAAGACTGACTTTGGGAAGTAATCAAAAACAAGTCAGGAGTATCAGGGATGTGCAGAAATAGAACTAACGTTGCAGGAAAGATATCACAGGGAGATTGTCACGTTTGGCTATCAAGCATAGATCTGACATAGAAAAGAGACTTCACAACACTTCCTCTCCAACACACCGGTCTCTACCGGACAGCTTTTACCTTTATCTCCATCACTCAGTAATGGGAGGGCTTACATTTTCTTTCAGACACTTGCTACAAAGTAGAGCCACTGAGACATTCAGCATACTCCTGCAAACATATATATAAAATGCTGGTTCTTCTAGGATGAAGGAATAAGCTGTATAGCCAGTAGAAGTTCTCTGGATTTGAGACGTCTTACTGTCTACAACAGAACAGGTCAATGGTTCAAAAACTTTCTTCTAACCCTTCTACAACCCCAAAGCGCCCTACATAAGAACATAGAGGGTAGCTCCAACACTTGCCACTGCTTGAGGGTTTCATTTTAGGTTTTCTTCTTCTCCAGGCCTAAAGGCAAGCAATGGAAAGAGAGACTGCAATGTATCTAATGATTCTGCAACCTAAAAATTGAGACTTGCATTTTTAAAGAAATCTGTATTATTTCCCCATCTATAATTCAATTCTCAGTAAAAAGTCTTGGCAAAGTTAATACTTCAACTTTGGCTGTATAGTGGAGGTACTATAGCAGCAATGGGTTAGACTATCTTATACACTATCCCAGCTGCAACATCCTGGAAACATTCTGTACCTCACCTTTATTAAAACTATGACCACCAAAGTATGCAAGTTTTCACCAAATCCCATTTACCAACAGTTGGAACATAGTATCTCCAATCTAAGTTAATATTAAAAATGTTATATGCACTTTCTAGAGCCACAAAACCATGAAGCAGAGGTAGGTTTGCATTTTTAACTTTTTTTTTTTTTTGTGAAGAAGTAGATTTAAAAAGTAGCCTGTGGAGGTGCAGAACAAAAGACTAAAAAAAATAGTACCTTCATCAAAACACATTTTTGTTGTGTGGTAAAGAGCAGCTGGGAACAGATTCCTATTTCATATGCAAACTAAATTGGCCAGGTTTCTCTCTAGGACCACAGTAAAGCTAATACAGTCTGCAGACTGAGGCCATGACACTTCCACTCCATTTTGATCCTCAGACCCTTCCCAGCTAACAGGATTCATACACAGCAATATCAGGCAGGTAAGTTATTTACATAACGTCGTCACATCTCAAGACTTCACACGCTCCTCCCGGGACATGCCAAGATGTAGGCAGGTGCATCAGGGCATCTATTTTTGCTGCCACATTATTTTCAGTCCTCTCCTGACAGCTGGACTAAGGGGTACATCATTAGATACTGTGAAACCTCCTAGCCCTTCTTGACTCCACCACTAACCTTCATTCTACTTCCCTGCCTGATCCATTAGAAGACCTTTCCTTCTCGTACATCATAAATGTACCACGTGAAGAGGACTTCTCCTCTGAGCTTTTTAGCCTGTCTACAACAGGGAAGAGGCCTGCTTGTGCCCTTCCCCCTTATACCCTTCCAAACACGCATACAAAAAGAATTTATCCTAGAAACATAGGACATCCTGCAGTGCCTTAACCCATGAGAGCCTGTTTCAGGATGAATACTCTTTTCTAAAGCAGGACTCCCTTGTTGGACTTCCTAAGAAGTCCCTGCCTCACGCACACACCTTCCCCAGCCTTCTCTCACTCATTATGCTGGCAGCCCAGAACCACAATTAAGGTGCTGGAGGAGAAATTGGAGAGTAGGGGCACAGCAAGCAGCCTGCCCACATCGTCACTCACCATGGGCCTGTGTACAGCATACACTGCCCACATATTTCTCTACCCATGTTGCCACCACATAGTCTGGACCCAGCCCCTCCCCAGCATTCATTCCTCAGTTTCTGTCCTGCATGTTCCTTGTATCTGTCATTTCTGTTCCTTTTACCCGAAGTAGTAACTTGTCTGATACAACCTACATTCAGCTTAGTTTTATTGAGAATAGGTGATCTACTACTCAAGTAGATGTGCAGAACTCTGGGGAAACACTCGAGACATGTAAACACACAGTCCTGGCTGTTCAGCTGCTGGGACAAAAGCATCTGGAATGTTAGGGCACTTAATGCCCATGATGTTTTGCAGCTTTAGCTTAGCATGTGGCAAGACAAATCCTGCTGATAGCTCCTGATCTTAGACCTTTTATAGTCCCCTGGTTGCCAGGCCAAGACCCTGCTGGAAGCTCCTGCAGTTGCAAAGTCCCATTGAGGGCCACCACACTTTAATACAGGGCAGTGAATCCAGAAAAATGCAAATCCTCCTAAATTGGAGAAATATGGGTTAAAAGGGTGGACTGTTCAGTGGATAAGAAATTGGCTGGATGGTCGCATCCAGAGACTAGCAGTAAATGGTTCAATGTCAAGATGGAAAAAGGTGATGAGTGGTGCCCCTCAGGAGCCCATACTGGGACCAGTGTCATTTAATATCTTCATTAATGATATTGACAGTGGCATTGAGGGCATCCTCAGCAAGTTTGCTGATGACACCAAGCTGGGTGCTGCAGCTCATATGCCAGAGGGACAGGATGCCATCCAGAGGGACAGGATGCCATCCAGAGGGACCTGGGCAGACTGGAGAGGTGGGCGCAGGTGAACCTCATGAGGTTCAACAAGGCCAACTGCAGGATCCTGAACCTGGGCTGGTGCAACCAGCATTATCAATATAGACTAGGAGATGACATGCTAGAAAACAGCCCTGTGGAAAAAGACTTAGGGGTACTTATAGATGAAAAGCTGGACATGCGCCACCAATGTGCAATGGCAGCCCAGAAGGCCAAGCACATCCTGGGCTGCATCAAAAGAAGCGTGGCCAGCAGATCAAGAGAGGTGATTCTGCCCTTCTACTCTGCCCTTGTGAGACCTCACCTGGATTACTGCGCCCAGCTCTGGAGCCTCCAGCACAAGAAGGATGTGGACCTCTTGGAGCATGTCCAGAGGAGAGCCACAAAAATGATTAGAGGGTTGGAGTATCTCTCCTACAAAGACAGGCTGAAAGAGTTGGGGCTGTTCAGCCTGAAGAAGAGAAGGCTCAGGGGGGGACCGTATAGCAGCCTTCCAGTATCTGAAAGGGGCCTGTAAGAAGACAGCAGGAGATCTGTTCTCAAAGGTCTGCAGCAACAGAACAAGAGGGGACAGTTTTAAACTAGAGAAGGGTAGATTTTGGTTAGACATTAGGAAGAAGTTCTTTAATAGGAGGGTGGTGGATCACTGGAATAGGTTGCCCAGGCAGGTGGTGGAGGCCCCATCCCTGGAGTCATTCAAGATCAGGATCGATGGGGCTTTGAGTAACCTGACCTAGGTAGAGATGTCCCCGCTTATTGTAGGGGGGTTGGACTAGGTGGCCTTTGGAGGTCTCTTCCAACCCAATACATTCTATGATTCTCTGAAAACATGTTCTAAACCATAGAAACACTTTGTTATGGAGTATATATATAAAAGTACATTGTTAAGTACAAGCAAACTGTACTGGCCTTGCAAAGAACTACTTAACCTTGAAAGAGATTCTACATTCAGCAGCGCTGCATGGATTTACCCATCCACTGAGTGAACAAACAAAAATACAAATACAAAAGAGAACATTTATAAAAAGGTAAGTTCCCTTACAGTGACACTGGGTTATTTTACTCACAGCACAGCCAAATTACATAAATAAAATTATTTTTTACTCTTACTGGACAAGTACATAGCATTCAAAGCACAGCTATGAAACACTTTCATAGAGACTAGTTTTATTTACTGTGGCCAATACAAACTGGTACTATTCTCAGAGAACACTCAGCCACAGAAAAAGTTCTTTCAAGATCTTTTCAGATTTACCACTATACTAGAAGCTATTTGCATGGATGGGTAGGTAACTCAGAAAAGGAACTCTAATACAAACCACGTCTGTCTTGACCCTTACAGAAAGTTGAAGAATAAAGCATTCCTCAAAAAGACTGATAGTTTGAAAGATCATCTAACTATACCAAACAAAAAAGTTATTAGGCTCCCTATCCTGTCTTTTTCAGTCTTTACATTAAAATTATGAACTATCACACATGAAATTACAGAATATGACCATGCACTCAGAACACATTCGTTATCAGACTATTCATCCCTTCTTAGATGCGTGTGGCATCATGACATGATCACAGAGATGAACTCAGAGTCAGCAGTCCAGAGAGTGCAAGACATAGTGTGGGAGCAAGTACAATTGTGGTGGAAGAGGAGATGATGGCTGATCTCCCAGTCCTGACCACTGGTAGCCAGAGACTCATGGTGTTATATCCTCGTGCCAGTTTAGATGCTGAGGGATCTCAGCCTCCAGCTAGCACACCAGAAAGGCATGACAGTCTTGTTGGTCCTATGTTGTTGCCTCCCTTTGTACCCTAGGCAGCCTGAGACATGTTCTGAAGCATTTGTAATCCTGGATTTAGCTCTCCACCTCTTGCTTCCAGATTAAAGACTGCCCTGAGCCACAACAAGCAAGGAGTACACAATAAGAAGATGCTACTTTTCCTGCAGTCTCATCCTGCACTGGAGTGAAAAGATATGACAAGGTCAGCCTAAACACTTGTCCTCAATATGCAATATTTTTGAAAGATAAAAGATGAAAAAGGCTGTAATTCCTTACACAGGTCACCAGTATTCCTCAGCTTTTTTATTTTTATCCTTTGAAACCATATGCCAGCCTGGAGGACAAGAGTACTTACGTGAGGTTTGGGTCAGGTAACAACACTCACATAGTCACTGCCTCCTAACTCTATCCTACAGCCTTCTTTCATGCTGCTCCTGATCTTTCAGGGGCTGCTGTAGGCTCCGTAACAGAGACTATTGACACAGGCCTTGCCTCTTCATTTGGGGTGAAAGAGAAGGTATCGTCCAGATGAACACTTGTAGCCCACTGTGTATTCCTCCTGGCTACGGCTCTAGAGAAGAGCTGGTGAACATACTTTGGAAGCTGCTGGTCCTCATAAAGACTGAGGCACACTCTCCCCAGAAAGAGGCTTTCCACTGGCCATATGAAATTTCTAAGGCTAAGGACCTGGCTAAGGGAAGCTTTCAATTGTGCAGATACGCAAGATGTTCCACCACTTTTCTTAAAAGATGTACCTCCATTCCTGAAGTCTGGTATTTCCTTTCCCTCTCTCTCTCTTCTCCTCCCAAATGTGCTTATTCCATGTTTCAGACTGCAGCCTCTCTGTCAAAGCCCTTATGGACCTTCTCTGCAAGAGGATTACCTCCATGAACAGTTGTTATTACCTCAGAATAGACCTTCTTGACCTTTCACATGGCTTTGTAGATAGCTCTGTTAAAACTGTTTTGAATGTACACACTCTATATTGAAAGGAAGGCATAGATCTTCTCCCTTAGCTTTGGCCAGAGCATGTCTCCAAAGAAGCACACTGTGCATGGAACCATCCCAGCAGCAGTGGGAGATAGATGGTGTGGGCCATGCCATATGTCCTTTAGAGAGATGTGTTGGCAGAATTGGGTCATTCCAAGTGGGTTCCTGTGAGGTGCGAGTCATCCAAACTGTCTGCACAAACTTTGGAGGGTGGGTGCTCCTGAGGTTTCACCCACAGGCACTAGATGGGGCACCTTACTGACACCGCTAGGCACTAGCCAGGGAAACAAAATCCATGGGGAAGCCTGTCAGTGAAGTACAGACATGCATACGAACACTGACAAAGTCATAGCAGACACATTTTCAAGACTGGTGGATAGTGATGACTGATAAGAATCCATAGCTGCTTTTATAGCATTTAATAATATGATAACTGCACAGCAGAAATAGCCAAAGCACTTCTTCTTGGGCATTTTCCCAAGATGGTGATTCTAAGCATGGCATAGACTCTAATGTCCAATAATGACAGAAGTTCACCAGCTATACACGCTATTTTTTAAATGATTCTTCAGTATTCAAAGTCTTTAGTCAATAAATGTTCTAAGCTGACAATGTAGCAGTTAAGATTTAAAAAGGACATTTTTCATGCTACTGTACAGATTATCAGTTAGCGTATATACCTTTAATAGAAAATACAGCAAATATCATGATACACTACATTTACAGATGGCAAATGTGTGACCCTGATGTCCAATACTTATGGTATGGAAAAAAAATAAATCAATTTTCTAGTGGCTGACTGTCTAACATGATGAATTAATCACTTCTGGGATAAATTATGGAACTTCCCTTCTGTAAAAAAAATATTAGTGTTCATACAGCACAATATGTAATGGAATCACAGAAGAAATTGATCTATGCAAGCACTGCATGGATTTATTGAGACTGATTTATCAAGTTTTAACTCATCTAAGCTCAAAAACATCCTGAGCTCTCACAATATATGAGATATTACTTGTATTTGGCTCCAAAATAAAACATTAATTCAGGTCAGTTCTTCTTGAGATTTGTCAAAATAGTTTTATGACCTCATCAAGACTCTTAAATTGATTTAAAATAAGGTTAAAAAGAAATCCCTGTGTTGTAAAAGTCACACCATACAAGTTCAGGAATATGGTTTAAATTACTTATACTGGAATTCATTGAAGATGTTAGATTTAACATACCTTTTCTTGCAAAAAGTATCACAGGATTTAAAATAGTCTACTCAGTTCTTTAGCTTGACCTCTCACTGTAAGCACAACAGCACAAACAGCACAGTTCTTTTAAGCCCCATTACACTATAAAATAAAAAAGAGAAGGACACCTCACATTATTCCTAGCAGCGCCTACGCTGATACCAGAAGTCACAGCTAAACCTTGTTAAGCTTATGAAATCCCATAGAAGCACTACATAGATGAGTAGTAGTAAATATAGTGATTTTGTACAGAAACTACCTGGAAGTACTTTGACTTAGTTAGATTAACTCAGGTTTGACAACATCAAAACTTCAGGTCATTTTGCTGGTTATGCATGGTTTCTGTCTAAGGTTTAAAGTGGTATTAAAGATTTAACATATAAGCTGCAGTTCTTTTGCTCTTTTTACTCCATAGTACTAGCTCCCAGGTGTCTCTATGTCACCAACAACTGCATGTCCAAATATGTACATAGAATTTAACTCATTTATTAACTTCAAACTTTACCCTAAGAAGAAAAAACATTAGATTAATTGCAAACAAGAGCGAATCAATACTATTTTTTCCCCAGAGAGCTGTATACTATTACCCTACTTGTCTACCCCTTGAGATAGTGATTACCCTCAGGAATGATGAGACAAAAAGGTAAGTCACTTCAGTTCAATAGACAATTCATATTACATGGAACAGTAATTCGTACTTCAGCACATATGAAATCTTTTACCCCTGGGGTTTTCCTCTCCTATTTTTTTCCAGTTAAACACAGGATACAGACTGAAAAATGTGAGTTGAAATTGTTCTTTTATGCTCAAATATTCGCAATCCAACTATAAAATTTACAGTACAGAGCACTGTAAGAGAACTATACAATATAGAGAACCATAAGAACTTTCCTGCAAAGGATTTAATATTATCGATCCCAAGATGTGCAAACTAAATATAACAATGCTGTATTCATCCTTCTGCCCCAGGGACTCTCCTAATGGTGCCTTTTGTCACTATTACATAGCCTCTAAAGACACAACATCTGTAGAAATAACCATGTTGTTCCAGGAAGAAACTCACTACAGGAACAGCACTTAGGACAAAAAGACTTGAGTTAGGACTCCTAAATTTTATCCGTAATTAAAATACAGTGTATTATGTACTATGAAGCATTTAATCGTCTCTTACTTTGATTGAAGATGAGCACAATAACATTTACGTACAATATGTCCATACAAATAATATACCCACATACATTTTCCACATAATTATCAACATCACAGATTTTATATTAAGTCTTGTAACCAGTATCCTCGCCTAAAGTTCCTATGCAGACATATAATTATTATATTAACCAAGCAGGCCTTCAGAAATACTACACTGTGATTGAAGTTCCATGTAAAAAAAGCTCATTTCAGTTCACTACATGAAGTAGACGACAGAACACAACAAGAACTGTTACGTGAAGTTCTGACTTGGATCATGACTTCCATCACTAATTCGAATTTTTGTTTGCTTTTGGTTTGTTTGTCTGTATTTGTGTGTGTGTGTGTTTGTTCTTTTAAATAATATTGCTGTTCCAGTGCTCTATCCTGTCTTGGTAATAAAACACAGATAATCATGTGCTGTCACCATTTTGCTATTTACGTCTTGGCATTAAGCAGCCATAAGCAACAATAACTGCTGTTGCAACTGTCTATTTAATAAAAAAAGTCTACAGAAAATATCCTAGACAATTATTAACTCCTGCTGCCTTAGCTCTGTATAACTAAAAATAATAACAAAACCAAGTATCATGACTTTGTTACTGCAACAATGAGTATATAGCAGGTTTCAGCAGACTACAGGGTGGTCACAGGACTTTGGTTCAGCTGCAAACTCAGCTGGAGCATGCTTGTGTTTACTTGGAATATACCATTTAACACATCAAAAGTGTAGTGACCCATGGGGGACCAGCAAGTGGTAAATCATAAGCAAGTGATATTGTTTATACAGATGCTGGAGAACATCAAGAGCTGGTTTTGACCAGTTGTCAGTGACAGAAAACCCTAAGTGCAGAAGAGCCCTAAAGGTAGAAAGCAGAGTCTGCACAGTACAGTACACTTGAGAGCTTTTTTGTACACAGATACCCTGATGGCTTCAGTTTGGCTCTCAGACCTCTGACCCACCCATCGCTAACTGCCCTGAACCCCATATTCTGAACTCAGTCACACTCCTTGCGTACCACCTCCCCTTGCTGCTGCCGTGAAGCCTCCTCAACAGAGCTCAGCAGCCACATGCTGTGTGCATCATGTTGCACACAAACAGATACATTTGGGGTTCTTTTGTAGTTTATCTAAGCAGTTAACTTATCTGAAATTCTTAAGCGATAGCCATTCTAATAGTTCTAAACATCCTATTGACTAGAAAATATACAGCGTTCGTTTTTCCAGTTCTAAATCTTGATGAAAATGCATCTGGCAAACTGATTTAGATTAAGCAGCTGAGTGTCTGAGATCCAAGCTGCTTTCCCGACATTTTCTTGACAGAGAATCTATTATTATCAGGTCCTGAGGGAAACCTGAAGGAGACCAAAAACCCCAGATCTTTGTCTCTCATCTCCAGATCTTAATGCTCCTCGATGGGCACTGCAACAGAGTAAATTGTCTCAATGTAGAAGAGTAAATACGTGAAACCAAGGCATGCTTCATACAATAAACAACACAGAACCACTGACTTTCTATATTTAAGTTACCTTCCAGCTATTTAGCAGAAGAATTCAACTCTGTTCTTGAAACATCTTTTCTTGGTACTATCATTTTGACATTCTGTTTTGAATTAACTTCCAAGGCATATTGATTCCTTTTCTCTTTTTGGTCGACATTTTCCAGATTAGGAACTGTTCATTTCTACTCTCAAATCAAAGTTTAAATATATACCACTAATAATAATTATAGAAGGGTTGGGTTGGAAGGGACCTTAAAGACCATCTTGTTCCAACCATCCTGCCATGGGCAGGGACACCTTCTACTAGAACAGTTTGCTTAAAGCCTCAGCAAAGCCTTGAACACTTCCTGGGAGGGGGTATCCACAACTTCTTTGGGCAATCCGTTCCAGTGTCTCACCACCCTCACAGTAAATTTCTTCCTGCTATGTAATCTGAATCTATCCTCTTTCAGTTTGAAACTGTTACTCCTTGGCCTATCACTACACTTCCTGATAAAGCATCCCTCTCCATCTTTCCTGTAGGCCCCCTTCAAGTACTGGAAGGCTGCTATAAAGGTCTCCCTATAAGGCCTTCTCTTTTTCCAGACTGAACAATCCTAACTCTCTCAAACTGTCCTCACAGGGGAGATGTTCCAGCTCGATGATTATTTTTGTGGCACTCCTCTGAACTGGCTCAAGCAGATTCATGTCTTTCTCATGCTGGGGCCCAAGAGCTGGACACAGTGCTCCAGGTGGAGTGTCACAAGAGTGAAGTAGAGGGGGAGAACCATCTCCCTTGACCTGCTGGTCACACTTCTTTCGAGGCATCTTAGGATGTGATTGGCTTTCTGGGCTGTGTGCACACATTGCTGACTCATACTCAAGTTTTCCATCCAGCAGCACCCCCAAGTCCTTCTCTGCAGGTCTGCTCTCCATCCACTCACTGCCCAGCCTGTATTTGTGCTTGGCACAATTATATAATAATAATAATAATAAAGTCAACTTCTGTCAGAATAATAGTGTCAACTTCTTCCCAAACTCTTCAACTATAAGCCTTGTAGTACCTAATATTTCAAACGTGTGTCTAGGTTGCATATGATTTTAGAAACAGTTCCCAGTATTGCACAAATTAAATACACAAGTACACAAATGCACATACACATATATAAAATATTTCATACTCAAAAGAGCTACCTTAAAAGAATATTAAGGATGTAATGCCAAGTACTTGAAACCTAAGCAAAATACCTGCATTCAGTTCTCCCTACACTATCAGTTTTTAATTTCACAAAGGTACTTTTTATTCCCCTCCTGTGGGATGAGTGCTTCATCCAGTGTGTAGTGTGGGACCATACAACACGAATGAATCAAGGCCGGGTAGTGAAGGTTGCTGTCCATGCCTCATTTGTTGCCAATGCTGCAAGGAGTTAATAAATGGAGCTGGAGACAGACGGAAGAGAAATGAGGGTTTGATGGTGAAGACAACTGAATGCTACTCTGGAGAATTTGATTCCATCCCCCTCTCTGCCATCGAGCTACACTGTGATGCTGGACAAAAATTTTACAGATGGTTACTAATTGTGTCTTTCCCATTTCCTGCATGCATAGTGGGCAACACCTGATGCCAGATTTACAGAAGCGCCAAGTATTCAAACTTGAACTGTATTTGACTGAAGCAGAATGGAAATACTGCCATAAAAACTTGCTACTTCTGAAAATTCAGATCATGCCTCTTCAAACAAATGTTCGCTTGACAATTTTGGTCATAATCTCCTGAAAAGTCAATCATGTACTTGTAAAATAGAGATAAGGCAACAACTTCCCTTTGGGTATGGTTAGGATAAATTCATTAAAGTTTACGCAGCACTTCAAGACTACAGCCCTCTAATAGAAAATTCCCACTATAACACTGATAATGATGATGCAAAATATTTAGCTGCTATGAAGTGCGGTAAATACGACATTCAGATATACATTGGATTAAAAGTACAATACATGCACTGAAAAACTGACAATTGCTTCACTGTGTAAGACTTCTGAGAATATAATGCATGGTTCCACAGGAGATATTATTTTACAGTATTACTATATCCAAAAAGGTAATAGATGACTGATAGAAAGCAATTTTAATACTGGTATTGCCTACTTTTCAAATATTTGAATTTTGCAATCCTAGCATCCATGTTTTCTGACACAATTTGTACTTACATGAATGCATACATATTATAGAGAGATTTCTGTCAAATTTCATAAGAGTTTGCAACTGTTTCCTTGGCAACAAAATTTGAACAGATCAGTTGGCTGCAATCTTGACCCTTTCTTTCTGAAGTTATGTTGAAATTTAGCCTTTCAATAGTCCTCAATACCCTTTTTCTCTGAAAATGAAACTATACCACAGAGTGCAGCAATAGGGTTCCTATGAGATTATGGGCAATTTCGGTCCATTGCTGATGTACACACTTCATAAATCAGGCTTGCTGATGCTAGAAGACACACAGGTTTCCTGTTCTCAACCAGTCCACTTGAAGAATTATTTCTGAAATTAGCCATACCACCAATTCATGCTGAGGAACAAGCATGAAAGTTTTAACTCCATTTTTCAAACTTTGTAACAGAACTCTATTATTTTTGTCTTTACAGTTTGGGCATGCTGTCTTTCCACACCGACATTCAACAAAATCAAGATGAACATTTCACAGTGGGGCTTATCCTGATCCTGTCAATGCACTGGCCTTCCCCTTTTTTTTCTTTTATCATCAAATTACTAATTGAAGCCGCCTCAAGGCTGCTCTAAATTGTGCTCAAGTGTAATGGAGTAAGCAAAGCCCTTCCAGACTCTGGGATTTACTCTAGCCAAAATTTTTCCCTCCCCCAAGGTGTCTTCCGACACATATTCCACATTGAAGACTGCAAAGAGGAGCGAGGCTGGAAAGCTGCCCAGTAGTAAAGCACCTAGAGGTGTTGGTCAACAGCCAGTTGAAAATAAGCCAGGAGTGTGCCCAGGTGGCCAAGAAGAGCCAACAGCATCCTGCCTTGTATCATAAATACTGTGGACAGCAGGACTATGGAACAGATCACCCTCCTGTACTTATCATAGAATCACAGAATAGTTTGGGTTGGAAAAGGCCTTTCAAGGTCAAACCCCCCTGCAGTGAGCAGGGACATCTGCAATGAGAGCAGGTTGCTCAGAGCCCTGTTCAGCCTCATCTGGGATGCAGCATTGAACACATCTCTGAGTAACTTGGGTCAGTGTCTCATCATCCTCAGCATGGTAAGACACCTGGCACTGGTGAGGCTGCACCTCAACTACTGCATTCACTATTTGGGCCCCTCACTACAAGAAGGATATTGAGATGCTGGAATGTGTCTAAAGAAGAGCAATGAAGCTGGTGAAGGGCCTAGAGAGCAAGTCTTTTATGAGGAGTGGCTGAGAGAACTGGGATTGCTTATCCTGGAGAAAAGGAGGCTCAGGAGAGACCTTATCACTCTACAACTACCTGAAAAGAGCTATTAAAGAGGTAGGTATTGGTCTCTTCTCCCAAGTAACAAGCGATAGGACAAGAGAATCACATTGTACCAGGTGAGGCACAACCTCACAACATTGTGACATTTATGTTGGATATTAGGAAAAATTTCTTCACAGAAAGCGTTGCAAAGCACTGGAACAGGCTGCCCAGGGAAGTGGTGTAGCCCTCATCTCTGGAGGCATTTAAAAGACATAGGGATGAAGACATGGTTTAGTGGTGCACTTGGCAATGCTGTTTGACTTCATGATTTTAAAGGTCTCTTCCAGCCAAAATGATTCTATGAAGTAAGATAGCTCTTGTGGCACAATGCCATCAAGGGATTTTCTTCACTCCAGCATACTCCCTGGGCAGTAAGCAGTGCCAGCTGCCCTGCTGCTTCTATCTGCCAGAAGAGTGCAAAGCAGCCTGAAAGAAGATGCAAGATCTAGGCCATGATATCTTTTTAAAGAAAGCCATAATTTCCATTCTGTATTTCATATTCAGGATGTTTCAGATGAATGCTTCTAAAACCATAGCTCTCAGGTTGAGAAAAAGAAAGTTTTGAGTTCCTCACCCTTTGCCTGCAACAGACTAAAGTTAAGGACTTAGAGCACACAAGTCAATGGGTAATTTTTAGCAGATAATGAACAGAGATTTACAAGAGTTGGTTAAGGAGCTGTCAGTCTGTCACCCGCAGCACGAAATACCATCAGGAGGTTCCTACATTTAAGGTATTTTTTGAACGTTTCTGTAAAGAGCTTTCTCCCTGTGGAAGTTATTTACATGCTGTTCATGTGTAAATAATTACATTTGCAGACTCTTTAAAATAATATCAGGAAAACTTCTATTAAAAACTCAACAACCTAAATTTCTGTTGAAAATGGTATTTACCAAGTAACAGTTCCTGAAGAAGCACTGTGTGAAGAACTGTCAGTTTTCATTTGAGTTTTGAATTAGAAGGATGCATTTGGAGTGATAAACTGCAAGGTACAGCACACTGGAACAAAATTTCATAAATATTAGTTATATTAACCAAAGCATGATTTCACCATACTTAATACAAGACAATCAGTCAAGCTCAGATCCAGTTAAGCTCAGCTCCTAACCAAATAGCTGCCAGTCAGAAATAGCGGCTGCTTCTGAAGTTCGAAGTGGAAAAAAAAGTTTTAGCATGTCGTATGTCATGGAAAGAGAAATTCTTGTGCTTGGATCAATTGTGAAAGGGAAGCCCATGAGGCTAAGAAATACTAAGCAATGCTATTAAGATACAGTTTATGCATATTTAAACTTCAATCCAAATCACTTCCATATGATTTCTTTTCCGTGGCTTGATGTACTTCTCATTACTCCTTTCTAACTTTTGTCAAAGTTGTGCCTAGCTGAAGTCATGCACCAAGCGAGACTTTGATACATTGCCATTCTGGACATGAAGGTCCACATTTGCCAGTGGCAACGCTGAAAAAACCCATCAGGCAAATAGATGTGTTTCACTCTGAAAGAAAAAACTCCAGTAAGAGGGAAACCACACATGCTGCATGCTATTCCAAGTTTGCATTTGATACATAACTCCTTACACACCTAGAGACCAAAACCAATGCAGAAGAAGAAAGCTGGCTTTAGAGATAGTCTTTTTTAATTAAAGGGCACACTTGTATTCATTTCCCATTGAAAGTGAAAATAATCAGGAAATAAAAAACAAGGTCTGTACTGTAGTATCAGATATTTTAAGACAATTATGTCTGGAGAAAAACTGAATGATTGATGTACTGGCAACAAGTCCTCCTGAGATTTACACACACTTAACAGTGAAAGTGGTAACAGATCCCCAGCTTCACGGTTCCATCTGCAGCATTTCAAATGCTTGTTTACACTCTTTACAGACAGATACATGTAAGGCTGTGCTCATCTATCAACCCTAGTAGCCTGTACCATAAGCTTTCATATTAGGGTACCTGATCTCCTTTATTTACCATAGTTTAGTCCTGGACTAAATTCTATTTTTTTAATGTTAAATACACTTCGTTTTAACTTAGTGTTCATGTTTGTGACAATAGACTCTGTTTGACTTCAGGCATGTCTATTTTGATCAATGAGAACAGGGCAAAACTACCAGAGTCGACAGATCCAAATACACCAGCTTTAGTGTAGTAGAGTGT
This sequence comes from Coracias cyanogaster, assembly GCA_033124195.1. NCBI lineage: Eukaryota > Metazoa > Chordata > Aves > Coraciiformes > Coraciidae > Coracias > Coracias cyanogaster. The sequence continues at coordinate 9,525 of JAVSBS010026968.1, read as the reverse complement.
TGCTACAGCTGTATCTCCTCTAGTGCTAGCATGCCCTCATTTACTTAGAATTTCAAATTTTATTCCAATCTCACATTTTAAAATAAGAGCTTGAACTTTCCTCATAGCTTTCCCCATTTATAAATGTAGTTCTGTATCACCTTTAAGCATTTCTGCCTGGCTACATGAAGGATTTATCTAAATTCCTTCTGTCTGTCAAAATCTTACAGCAACAACTTCCCATGACATTATTTCCCTTTATGCTGAGCTTCCCTCCTACAAAGATAAATGGGGCATACAAGAAATTGAGGCCAGACATGCACGCAGTCAAATTATAATTGTCTTCGCATATGCTATAGCTCTTATTTAAGCCACAGTTCTTTCCCAGATGAAAACCACCCTTCTCAGGGCAGGGGTTATTTGCTAAGGCTTCACACCATGTTAGCACACTCCTTTTTTTCTCTTGCTCCAGTCACTGCAAAAGGGAGCTGTTAGGCAAAACAAGCTCAGACAAGTAGAGAACCTGAGAGTATGCCCAGAGTTTGCATCCAGTTATGTCCCCCAAATTCTTCAGAAGTTCAATTTTTGCCCCCCTAATGTGTTTTGCTTTTCTGACTAGAAGTCTGCAGCTCAACCTTGAATTATTTTTTTGTAAAAGCAAAACACTTAAGAAAAAAAGTCACATAAAAAACCAAATTATTTTAGGTTCACAAAGATGCAGCAGTGTTGTATACTTTAAATGCTATATAATGCCAAGCCAGCACACCTCCATAGTGCTAGCTATTTCTTAGAGACATTTTAATGTAAACTTGCCGGATCAACTGTCATTGTCATGTTTATTCACCACGACATTATTTCCACCCAGTGAATTTTCACTACAAAATATCACCTTCCAATATGCTCTCTCCACCAAGTCACAAGTGACGCAAGAGGAAATGGCCTGAAGTTGTGACGGGGAGCTTTACTTTGGATATTAGGAAAAATTTATTCACAGAAAGGGTTGCAAAGCACTGGGAGAGACTGCCCAGGGAAGTGTTGGGTTCACCATCTCTGGAGGCATTTAAAAGCCATAGGTGTGGTTCTGAAGGACACATTTTCATGGTGGACTCAGCAGTGCTGGGTTAAGGTTGGACTCAATGTTCTTAAGGGTCTTTTCCAACCTTAATGATTCTAGGATTTTAAGCATGCTGTGCTCTTTAGGCTCCCATGTTTGCATGCAGAAACTACACAACACTTGGAATATAAACTGTGTTGACAATAAGATCCCATCTTCTCAAATGAAAAAAAAAAAAGCTAAAATTAACAGAATATTCTGAGCAGATAGAAACAGTAGAGCTTCACAATTTTTAAAATTTGACTTTGAATCCTCAGGAAATGACGCATAACAGCATTTATGTTGCTATTTCATATTCTGTGTTCATTCAGATTATCATCAGATAAAGAAAATCATCATTCAGATAAAGAAATCAGGTTTCCCTAGCAACCTCCATGGCTTTGCCTCCACAGGTTGCCTTAGTCTACCATCACCTTGGCACCTGCAACACAGTGCAACTAGTATGGCTTGGACAGAGCTGTGGTTGCTTGTGCTGCTACCTGCAACAGCCACTGACCTTCAGCTGGCTGGAGGGTCTGAAGAATGATGTTCCCTTCTTGGTGGACACCCAATTATTTTCACAGATCTTTCCTACAGCTTCAGGTTGTCAAACCACACAGCACCAGGGTGGGTTAAACTGCTTCCAAAGAGACAGCAGCTACAGCTATAGGCCAGCTCTCCTGTACAGCTAGCAGTCGATTTAAATGAACTGATACTTAAGAGCTGAAGGAGGGAATTTGAGAAAGCGGCAGACAGACACAGGCTGAAGGCTTGGCTTCCAGAGGAACTGCCATAATGCGTCTGAGCACGTGGTAACAATGAGAAGGAAAACCTAGAAGAAGAATATGAACTTAATTTCTACCATAAGTTTGTAGTAGCAGCTGAGGCACAAGCCCTCTCACAGCTGAACTGGCATTAGGATTGATCAGTATTGACAGCCTGTTTGCTAGGAAGATCTCAAAACTATAAGTGCTCACCAAGTAGCTTAGGCTTCTTCCTTCTGACAGTGAAAATACAGCGAGGGGGAGGTTAGCTCCTCACACTCTGCTGCTGAGAGAAAAAGAAAACCTTTTACTTTCTGGTTTTACATTGAATTTAAAAAATTTGACTTGCTGATTTTTTATACACTGGCATTCTTTCATCTTCTTGAGAGATAAATATTTTTAATCAGGCAATTCCCTTCAGGATAACAATGATTCAAATTATACTGATGAATGATATAAATCAGTTATTAGGCATTAAAAAAAAGTGTATATCAAAGCCCAACAATGTTTATACTAACAAAAGTGCAAAGCTTTTATCCCTTTCTTAAGAAAACCCCACTCTAATAGTTTTCTTATACACTCAAGAGGGTTTTTTATTCTTCAAATGATAGAATAAATCCAGCAGTTAACTGGTGAGTTATGTTTGCAGTAGAACATTATTAAATATGGAATTAATCAAATTAATGGGAGATACCGTGCCGTATCCTTGCAGATATATAGAATAAGATGTTTTGAAAGGCTGCTTTTTAAAATAGAAAATTAGCACTAAAATGGCACTGTTGACATTAAAGCCCTAGAGAGCATTGCCTTTACTTCCTTATTATTTTGGCAGGTATCTATCCTGGCTCAGACAGCATCAGACTTTTAAAGATTTTAAATGATCAGCATATTAGGCCTTCTCCCTGGGGGGTTCAGGCACAAAGCTCTTCCACCCTCTGTCCCTCATCCTAGGAGGTGGACCATGACCATTGCTGCAGAGAAGGTGGCTTCAGTAAAATAGGACATCTATCCAAGCTTCTCATCACTCAGCTTCTTCATGCAGCAAGGGGAAGGAACACCTGGACCACACCACTTTGCCATACAAATGACAGCTCCACAGCATCCAAGTTATATCTGGCCATTTTGAAAACCAGCTAGAAATTCTCAGTGGGCTGCTGCAGAAGATGTAATGAGGAGACTGATCTCAGGCTTGTAGAGACCCATAGTTAGCACAAATAACCATTATACAACCCAAGCATATACGTTGAGTGCCTTTAACTTGTTCCTGTGGAGACACATGGTAACACGTTGCTCTCAGCAGATGTCAGTGGCCGCTGGACAAGCTTAGCTGATGAATTTGTAATGGAGGAGCCTGTATGTGGTTCCCATCTAGTCCATGTGTACAACACAATCTACATACGTTGTCTTACCTGTAGATTAAGGAGCATACTTATATCTAACATTCCTTTACCTGAGAGCAGAAACGATGAACACATTTGTTTACTTTTAAGAAAATCCTATGAAAACTCCAAAGACCACAATGCTGACAAACCTTATCATGGATGGGATCTGCATACCATGATCAACTTCAAGACATTTGTCTGATGTTGTGATAGCCAAGGTTCCTAGCATCAGAAAGCACTTAAGGTTGCCATTGCTTTTCCCACTACTTCTCTTAACATCAGAAGGGACATTAGATTACTATCACCTTTTCTATTATTGCTGTCACCTTCTCTACTGCTTCCATTCTTTGCACAATAAACTTGTTAAATCAGCCTCGAGTGTCTGTGCCTTTGGTATTGAGATCCCAAGAGAACCTGCACAGCAGCTGTGAAAAAAGAATTAATGATGTGTATCAAGCTATTCACATAACTTCTGTCAGCTGCCATACTTCCTTAACTTACGAGAGGGGAAAAAAAAAAAAAAAAAGAAACAAAACACCAAAACCAACTGTCATTGGCCAAACCATTTGCTTTGAGGATAATGCAATGACTGAGACCTGTAACATGGGGCTGGGAAAAATGCATGTCAAAATCAAGTTGTTCTTTCCAACCGTGCTCACCACAGTCTGCCTTCTGCATGGGACCAACATTAGGAATCTGATCTAAGAGGCCCCTTGTGCTTTACAAACTATTCACAGAAGACTCGTCCCTCCCCATATATTTACAGTCACCAGTTAAGAGTAAAATGCTTCATGAAAATCAGCTTGACCACTGCCATTATTTTAAGCTCCCTCTCTAGAGATACAAAACTGAGCATTAGGTCTCTGGCAACCAACGAAAGGAAGATCAGCTTAATTGATGTTCACAAAAGGATCTCAGTAAAAGATGAAAACAGAGAGAATCTACAAAAATATGACATTCTGAAAGTATGTCAGGAAGCACATTCAATATCTGAACAATTCCCTACAGAAGGGCGATAGAGGATAAATAATACTTATCTAGATTAACTTATAGTAAAATTAATTAATTTTGTAAACAGAAAATTCATATCAGTAATGAACAGTATAAACATCTAAAGCAAAGCAAGATGCAGCTGCAAATTAAGGCATAACATCTTCCTTACATCTACTTTGTCATTATGGAACTAGGCATATTGTTTAGTTGTGGGTTGCAGGTGTCATTTTTACAAAACAATACTTGTTTTATGCACAATACATCTGGTGCTAAAGATAAAAATTCAATATACAAAACATATGCATGAAGAGATTTTGCTTAAGTTAACATAGTCACTTGAAATATCCCACCTTCATATAGAAAACCAGAAGAACTTCTAAGTTTAATTGTCTATGCAAAAGATATGTATATTAACAGGGATTTATCAAAAAAACATAAAATCAGAAGGCGTTGTTCAAAGGAAGGTATTTGGCACAGAGAAGCAGTAAAGAAAACTAGCAAAAATTATTGCTCAGAAACATTTTAACTTAGAAGGAGTGCAGAAATACAATCCTGTGCACAAAGTTCATTTCCCAGCAGTAGGTAACTGCCGAATCCAAATTGATTCTGGCCAATATTTCATGCTTTAATCAACAAATATATGTTTCAGAAAGCTATCTGGGGAAATTAAAAAAAAAAAGAAGTAAGCAAAACATAACAAAACATGGGTCCTGATCTGATGCCATGAAGGGTATTCATTAATGCAGCAACAGATGGTTAATCTGCCGACTTAAAATATGTCAATTTCATTTAATTAAAAGTCAACATTACTATAACATTGCCATCATAAAAACAGGTTCTGACAGTATGCCAAATTTTATTGCTGTTTTACTTTTAAACAGAAACTTTTTGATGAGGACCAACACACTCACCACTTCTCCTGTGAACATTCTCATTTCTCAATAAACACAGGGCAACTTCTCCTATGTGCTCCCTCCTGCCGTGCCTCTCCCACGCTCAGCAGGATTTTGATACCTTTACTCCTACACTCGGTAGCATTTCAGGCTGCAGCAGGTTCTGGAGCTCATACAGCTACGCTACTACTGGTACTCAAGCTAACTGGTTTTGTGTCAGGAAGAATAGCTCAGCTGTCACCCTGTAATTCGCAGTGTAAATACACAGCAGTGGGTCTAACTGTAAGTCAGGTATAACTCACTGTAGAGGTATCGAATGCTAGCTTAAGTTATTTGTAAGGAACTCAGCACAGGGATGCATTTGACACCAAGTAATACTCATTCTTTAATGTCACACACCACCAAAGTAAACTAGCACCGAGGCATGCAGGGTAACTACTAAAGCTGGCTGCTAGCACCGAATAGAGCAGGCATTACAAAACATCATGTCACTGAAGTTATCCTGATCTCAAGTCCATTATGTGACCCAAGTTTTGCCCAAGGCTTCTCAAGTATTTCATTAAGGAATATCTCAATTCATCCCCTAGTGCTTCTGGACTTAAAATCCGACATGGCAGGGGCCTGTACCATTGAAGGCTCCAGCCTGTGCTGCACCTGTAAGTTCTGCAGGTGTTTTAATCTCAAAAATATCTTATCCTTGCACAGAAGACTCCAGATCATAATGGGAGAAGAGTATGAGCCACATGGCCCAGCCAGCAGAGAGCAAGCACTTGGCACCTGCCAGTACCAGAGGATAAAGGAATAAAATTTTCATGTGCAGACCCTGGTGACAGCTGGTTATGGGTTGCAAACTCTATTATAGAAGTGACAAAGCAAGAGATAGGCAAAGTCTCATTTGGTTATGGACTACTTTATGCCCTGAGGTTTGGTGCAGACTCAGTTCTGCTAATAATATGAAATACCATCTTACTGGCTTAGATAAATTTATCACTGTCTCAAGAATAAGAAAATAAATATAGTATTTTTATCTGGGCAAAAATGAAAGCTTTGTTTCTTTTTTTGTGTTTACTAACAGAAAAGCACCCAATAGTTCTGAAGTATAAGCCCCCACACGTCACTGACCCACATATATAAAGTGTAACAGCAGCACCAAGACATACTGGCTCAGGGGCCAGAGAATGAGAGCTTATTTTTATGTTCCAAGAAAACAGCTATAGGCAGTCTTTTAAAACCATTACAAGCGCGTGGTCTGAAGAGAGACTGTGAAAAAAAATTCAGAATGCTGTTTTGCTGTATGTTCCCAGACATCAAATAGGGAATAAATTCCTGACAGTTGTATCTGCATAACTACCCAGCAGCCGCCCAGCCCTTCGCTAGCCCCTATGGACAGTTTCACAGCTGCTACTGTTCTGAGCAGTGGAGCTGGACAAGAGGTCACAGAGGAGGACACAGTCAATCACCCAGATGCCATGGCTGGAAAAAAAGCCAAAGCTTATGTTTTGCAGCTCCTAAGTACACCTCTTATCTGAATGCAGTGTCTGAATTCCATCAACACAGCAGGCAAATGCACGGGGACCAATTTGTTGCTGCTCCAGTAGGAAAGTGTACAATGGTAGTGAATAATACAGTATTTAAACTTGCCTCAAAGTATTGAAGGATGCTACACAGAACTTGGTAGATGCTACCAAAACTTGGTAGATACTAACTTCTTATTTACATTTTAATAATTGTGCCTTTTCCTGCAGAGTTTTTGAAGCTTACTCCTTGGATGCACAGAAGAATAGGGACAGACACTCCTTTTAAAAATATTTAAACAAAAAACTTTACTAAATTCTTCAAAGCTGAAGGGAAAAATGGACTGTAGGATTGTCTTAGCAATTTGTATCGGTTTTTTCTTTAATTAGAGACTACATTAGCCAATCCCAAATCTGGATACTACAAGAAGAAACTATGAGTGTAATGTAAGTAGATGGTAAGAAGGCAGGCACCAGCAAATACTGGTATCGCAAACCAAGTGGGAAGGCAGAAGCTGCAGGGAGCTGATGCATTCCTGATTCCTATTTCCTAAGCACAACCTTGGGTGAGTTTGCTATTAACAGCTGTAGAAACACAGCCGTGCAAATGAAGCAGTCTCTTAGATAACCACATCCTAATCCACTTGAAGCTGTAGTATCATGTAGAGATTTCCTGTTATTTTCAGTGGACACATAAAAACCTCAGTGGAAACCTAATGTACAGATCTGAACACAAAATACAGGTTTAAACCAAACATGATTCTAACAACCCCTTCCAGCATTCCCTTAAGTCCCATAAAAAGAGTAGAATTCAATTGGGTCCAACTGTGAAAGAAACATACTTTCTGGTAGAAAAATAGGCAGTGAACCCACAATCTCTCTATTGTAGGTTGTGTGCTAAATAGCACAGAATTTCAGTAAACATGATGCCTTGCTGGGTGCAGAGATGCACTCAACTTTTCCTGATATTCAAAGGAGTAAACCTGGAGTGAACACTAATTACAAGTACTACTTCTGTTTGCACAAAGAAAAGCATTTGGGCAAATAAAACTTTTTTCTTTTTTATCATTGAATTTTGAATACTGTGATGTACTTCAGTGTAAGAAATCATCAGCCATTTTTAACAGTTTAAAGTGGTTTTTTTTTCATTTAAAAAATGATAGTTGGCACATAAATAGTAAATGTTTACACCAAAAACCTCACTGAAATCAACCACCCTAGTAACTCATGTCTATTGGAGCTGGGTAATGCCCTGACACTTAAATACTTTTTCAAAGCAAAGAATGAGAGTCCAAGGTCATCTCTAGTAAAGAGAAATCTTTCAGAAGCAAAACAATTCAGTTCCCAGAGCACTTCAGGATACATCCCAGGTATGTCACTATGCCAAAGAAATGAGTGAAATTACAGGAAAACGTGAAATGCTTACAACCTGATCCAGAGGGCACAGGGATCAAAGGAGACACTCATAATGATTTCAGTAAATCTGGGAATTTGATCACAGTCACTCAGAAAGGGATATTTCAGAAATTTTACTGTTTTCTTATGTCATTGCCAGTCTAAAAATCAAGAGTAGGTTTAAAGAACTGAAAATAAATACATACAAATTGTTGAAATACTCAGTACTGCTCAGTGGTAAAACACTGTAATTCTCACAGCATCTCTCATTAAAGTACTGTGAGTATTAAACTCATACAACTCCTAGACAGTATAAGTATGATAAAAAGAGATCGCATTCAAAGATAAAGCATATGCTGATTACCTGATATTTTTGGAGATCACAAACTTCACTTTCTAGTTCAAGTCACTTATTTTAATCCTAACTAAAAATAGCAGACTTGCCAGTTCCTCTGCTACCCTGACAAGTAGTCTAGATGTGGTTAGATAATAGCATTCAACTTTTGACAGTCCCCTCTGAGGTTTTATACATTTGTTAATAGTTTAATAAATTCCAGTCAAATAGTGCTTTATAACAGTCACATCAGTTAATAAATTCCATGATGGTTATAACTACAAAGATCAGCTTTGTCCTGAGACACCTGAATTAGTATAAATTATGACCATACAGATGTTACTGACATATGGAGTATAAACATAATTGATTAAAAGCATATTGCAAAATTATCTGCATGCTTCCACAAATACAGGCAAGTAACAGTTATATTTGTTATGGTAGACACTCTAATGGGCAAGTAAACATTTTGTGCCATTCCAGAAATCTCCAGATTTGCAAACTTCAGCATTCTGTAATCTTCATGTGTGAGCAGCTTAAATGAGAGGCAATTCTCAGTAGCACTTACAGCTATCAGTCCACCACACATTCCTCTACATCTTAAAAGTATTTCCTGAAATTTTATCTTTTCCTCAACATCCATATATCCTTGCTTTTCTAGAACTACTTCGTTCCTCAGACAACACCCAGCATCTCTAGATAACACGCAGCATTTTATAAAGTGAAGATACAGTATATTTTCTTATAAGTACACCAATCCACATTGCAAAGGAATTTTTCACATTATTGAAAATATTTGAAGCATGCATGCCATTTCCAGGATATTTATCTAGGCCTTGTCCTTCAGCTTTCATATATAATTTCAAGACACCACTGCCCAGCAGAAGGCTTAGCAACAAGGGAGGAAATAACGCCTCTGTGTGATTCAGTAGCGTCCTAATACATCAGTACCTAAATATGTGCTGACCCTAAACCTGCAACGAGCATCTGTATTAGTTGATAAGAGATCTACACAATTGTTAGGTCACAGATCATTTGACCTGAATATTTCATATTGTTGCAGTAAACTCTGACAGCTTCAGTGATCACAAATGCCTCCTGCTCCAACAATAAAAGGTTTAATATTGCCAAACACATTTATTCCCTCCAGCCTTCTTTAGTGGGGGGGGGGGGGGGGG
>JAVSBS010026967.1:0-58322 GCA_033124195.1 Coracias cyanogaster | reverse complement strand
AAAAATTTGCATGAACTTCAGCAGTTCCCAGCAATTATCTTCCACTTGCTGATAGTGGTATTCCCCTTCCTCTTGGCAACATCTCAGCTAAGGTGTATCTGCTTCCCCATCACTGTGTTTACAGTAAACTTCCAGGAGTTTTTGGGTTAAACTTGAGGATTACGACATCAATATCTCATACAAAGCTTTGTGGCGTCAGTCACGCAGGAGAATTTTTCTCCTGTGAAAAATGTTTGCAAACTGGGGAAAAGAGGCTGAAATTTCATGTCCCCAGTGAGGACTGTTACTGTGGTGCCCCTACAAGGAGATGAGCTGATGCCACTTGGACTCTCCTGTTCCCTGTGGGAGAGAAGGGAGTTGAGCACATCCCTTCTTGATGAGTTTTTAGCTGAGCCATGATAAAAGGCTTCATGTTGACTGACTCACAAAAAACAGCACTTCAGCTGCATCAGCCCTCAGGAGATAATTCTCCAAAGCATGGAAAATTTCCACAGAGAGTATCTAAGATCTCAGCACAATGGCTTCTGCTGGCTGCTGCTGGTCCATACGATGACTAACTTGGTGACAAACTCAGTAGTGATAGAGGTATCTAACTTGCTGACAAGCACCTTCCCGTCCTCCATAAAACATGCTTTATCTTGATGATCTCTCAAACACAAGGCAAGACCTTTTTGGGAAATGATCATGCACCAAATAACTTTTGTAATATGGCTTGGTGTTCATTTTTCAAGGAAATATGTGGTGATTTCAAATTTGAGGCTCCTATAGGAGGCTGATGTGATGCTCTGCGTTAAAATAAGCCTCTCCAGGTGGGTCTCCCAATGCATGACATTAGTGTGCATCTTTTTCAGCCAGGATTAGTCCACAGGATGTCCTCTTAGAGACTTCTTTGTCTCTTAGGCAAGTATAATCTTCTAGAGCATAGAATCAAATAATAATTTTAGTTGGAAGAGACCTCTAAGATCACTGAGTCCAACCACTAACCCAGCACTGCCACGTCCACCACTAAACCAGGTCCCTCAGCACATCTACATGACTTTTAAACCCCTCCAGGCATGGGGACTCCACCACTGTCCTGGGCAGCCTAAGCCAGGCCTTGACAACCCTTTCAGAGAATAAATTTTTCCTCATGTCCTACCTAAACCTCCCCTGGCACAACTTGAGGCTGCTTCCTCTTGTCCTGTTGCTTGTTCCTTGGGAGAAGACATCGACCCCTCACCTGGCTCCATCCTCCTTTCAGGGAGTTGTCAAGAGTGAGAAGGTCTCCCCTGAGCCTCCTTTTCTCCAGACTGAACAACCCCAGGTCCCTTAGTCACTCCTCACAAGACGTGTGCTCTACACCCTTCCCCAGCTTCACTGCCCTTCTCTGGACATGCTCCAGCCCCTCAATGTCCTTGGAATGAGGGGCCCACAACTGAGCCCAGGATTTGAGGTGTAGCCTCCCCAGTGCCCAGTCTAGGGGGGTGATCTCTGCCCTGGTCCTGCTGGCCACACTGGTGCTGATACAAGCCAGGATGTCTATACCATAGACCATACAGTAACCTGAGTAGGTGGTTGTGTCAATGCCTGTGCCACTCCCAATGTCCTGCCCTTACTTGCCATCCCATGATGGTGCTTTCTGCAAGCAAAGCCTAACAGCCACCACTTGCTTCCCTGGCCCCTGCCCCGTACCTCCCACCTAGCAAGTTGCAGGGTGAATGAAAGCAGCTGTTTCCTTTCCTTGCTGGGAGTAAGGCAGGCTTGCAAAACCCAGACAGCCCCAGAAAATGCCCCTGTGAGGCTGCAGGCATGGAGTAGGGCTTGGCACAGCAGAGTAATAATGCACAGGCAACCTATGCATGATTCAGGCATCTTACATCAGCCCCTTGGCTGGCTGAAAAAACCCACCCTCTCTGCCCATCACTCACAGAAATTTTGTGTTTCCCCTTTTTCTAGTCATGGTTCACGTACAGGCAGTGTATCCAGGAACTGTTTATATTTCCCTGAAATGGTAAAAAGAATATCTTTAACTCCTACTTGATGAAAGCAGATATGACGGATAGTGATTCAGCTCCCCTAAAATCCAGCTAAAATCTGTATTAACCAGTTGACTTCAGCAAGCTTGTGCCTGCCTGTTGACCACTGTCCCGCAGTCCCAGATACCAAAAATTACCAGGTATTGGCAATTATTTCTCGTAACCTGATGGACAGTTTGCTTTGTATAATGGCAAACTATAGTATAGAACATGTGGAGAGGACTGGAGGTCTTTAAACCCTGTTAGTTACTTGGTGGTGTCCACTTAGAGCACTGGTTGGCTTTATATTCAGATTTACTGTGGAGTATATCTAAGAGCTGATCTTAACTTGTTCTAAGAGACAGTGAAGATTTTCATAATAAAATCAACCTATTGTGATTCTTTCTATACAATGAATTAGGAAAACTGAAGTGAAACAGCCTTGGTCAAACATTAATGTATTTGATCATCAGGCACCAGCAATCATGCAGGTACAAAAATGGTTGATAAGGTCCAAATAACTCACATTGCTCTACACACTCTGCTGTGATTCAGAACAGAGATAGGGGAAATGTCTTATTGCAATTTTACTTGTGTGCAGAAATTGCTGTGCAAGTTTGACATTTGATGATATGAATAACTTGATTGAAATACAGATATTTGGGAAGGAGGGCCTTTGATGTCTCATGCCTTGCCTCTGAGAACAAACTTACCACTAACTTTGCTGAAGAATACGAAGGACCTATTGAAAGATTTGGGTTTTGTGAAACACTTCTGTGTATCTTATCAAAAACTCTGAAGAGCAAAAACAAGTGTGGTTGCAGGGTTCAGAACAGCATGTTCATCAACAAGAAAATTCCTCTAGTGCTTTATTAGAAAGGCTCCGAGATGAAAGCCAGAGTAAGGGATATGATGCAAGCCAGCATAACTAAATAGCTTGTTATCTTGAGTAACTAACCTGAGCTTGATAACAACACGTGGGCTTGATAGGACTGCTTGTGAGCCTTGGGGAGGCTGGAATCAAGTTTCACCAAGTTCTGCTGATCTGGTCTGTGGGTTTTAAGCCTATGGTCTCAATCAAGGGAGCATTTCATAAAAAAGAAAAAGGATGCAAGAATTTTGAGTGCAAGGTCCTGCACCTGGGCAGGGGCAACCCCTGGTATCAACACAGGCTGGGAGATGAAGGGCCCTGCAGAGAAGGACTTGGCAGTGCTCGGAGATGAAAAGCTGGAGATGAGCCAGCAACGTGCACTCACAGCCCAGAAGCCAATGGCATCCTGGGCTACATCCCCAGCAGCATGTTCAGCAGGGTGAGGGAGGGGATTCTGCCCCTCTGTTCTGCTCTGGCAAGACCCCCCCCTGCAGTGCTGGGGCCAGCTCTGGAGTCCTCAGCACAGGAGAGACATGGACCTGTTGGAGCAGGACCAGAGGAGGCCACAGAAATAGTCAGAGGGTTGGAACCCCTCTGCTGTGAGGCCAGGCTGAGAGAGTTGGGGTTGTTCAGCCTGGAGAAGAGAAGGCTCCGGGGAGACCTCATTGCAGCCTTCCAGTATCTGAAGGGGGCTTGTCAGAAAGACAGGGACAGATTTTTAGCAGGGCCTGTTGTGGCAGAACAAGAGGTCATGCTTTTAAACTAAAAGAGGGAGATTTAGACTAGGTAAGGGAGAAAATTTTTATGCTGAGGGTAGTGAAACACTGGCCCAGGTTGCCCAGAGAGGTTGTCGATGCCCCATCCCTGGAACCATTCCAAGTGAGGCTCGGCAGGGCTCTGAGCAACCTGCTCTAGTTGCAGATGTCCCTGCTTACTGCAGGGAAATTGGACTAGATGACCTTGGAAGGTTCCTTCCAACCCAAACCAGTCTGTGATTCTGTGATTCTGGGCCTGACACTTTTGGGTGCAGTGTGGTCACCCCCCTTTGAAAATATGCTTGCAGCAGGTGATGAAGCCCAGTGAGGGCCAACACTGATTTCAGCTCATGCTTCTCTTATGAGAGCTGTGCATTGTCTTATCAAAGCTACTTTCCTCTTTTCCCCCAAACAGTAGAATGCCTGACCTGCCCTGTACTAGGTGTTATGTTCCCATCTGAAATTTTAAGCAGTCCTCTTTGTCCTGGTGCATGAGATGCACAGGGGAGGTAAATATAGTGTGGCACCCTGGCTTTTGTTCTTTCTGAGCCATGCTTTAATGGCCTTGCATTCCCTCTGAGCAATGATGGAGGCTGACCATCACCACCACATGTGGAAGGAAAACTGCAGCTGAGATAGAGAACCCTGCCTGTCAGCGCCAACCTGATGTCTCAGATGGCCACAAATGTCACACTTTAGGATTAATTTCTGCAGGTTTTTGCTTGTCTTAGCCAAAAATGCCTCCACTGTTGGCTGCTGAGGTGGATCACATGAACACACACACACTTTCTGCGTGGATACTGGCTGCAGGAACCCAGAGGCTGGAACTCCTCCCCGCTCTGGCTGTTGCAATGCTGCTGCTGGGGACTTCCATGCATGTGCCAGCATACGGCGTGGTATGCAACACACCTTGATTTCTCAGGGATTGAACCAAAATACTTTTTTCTGTCCATGGATTTAGCTATTCCAATGCCAATGTCTATTACCAAACCATGAAAACTAAGGGAGTAGAGCATCCTTGAAATTATAATGGGACTTAGTGAGAAGATGTGAAATGCAGCAGATCATAAAATAAAAAATAATTAAGCATAGCTACCCTTGGCCAAAGCAAATGTGTCTGTGGTAATGCCGGCGTATCTAATCTTTTTGTGGTGTGTGTGAATAAACCCAAGCAGCTCACGTGTGAGCCTGAGGCTGCTGTCACTCAGCAGGTCTCCCCTGTTTCAGGGATTGTTCTGCCTCACACATGTTATGATTGTGTCTCCTCTGCTCACTTCTAACAGGGAGAATGAGTTTGCTATTTGCAACCAAACAGTGAGCCCACAGTGAGGAGAGATTTAATAACTGTGCAAGAATACCCACAGACTCCAACAAAAGCGTTGAATATTGAGCCTGGGTTTAGGGCTGAGTGCTAACCCTGAGATGGTGAAGGATCTTGCACAGGTTTCATCACAGGGTTGCTCGAGCATGGTGTTGCCCCTGTCAAGGTAGATGGACATTTTGCAGTGGTGAATATGGGGATGTTCTTTCTGCTCTCAGCAACCAGAGGAATACTTTGAGTTGCAATGTCAGTGTTTCTTTTTCTCCACGATCTTTAAAGGCTTCCCCGGATCACATTCCTGTGCAAAGCTTGTTGGAACAATGGAAACAAATGTCACTGTTTGGATCAGAGCTGTCTCCTGGGCAAAACAGGATCTGACCTTTATGCAGCTATTTGGTTTTCTCCACTGCAATGAAAATGGATGCACAATTAACACAGCACTAATAATTGCATGACCAATAGTAACACACTTAGTATTGTGGTGTAAGCCAACCTGTCTAAATAGTGACTACATTTTGTCATGGAAAAAACCACAGTGAATCCAAGACTACTGGTATTTCATGCATGAAAAAGAAAGAATATACAGTGCATAATTCTTTGCTAAGCCATGGGTTGTGTAAGAGTGAGGAAACTGGTCATGTGGTCAGCTTGATGATCCTACTAGATCTCATGGATCATATCTCCTGCAGTGAAACATCTTTGCATAAGTGCAGGAAGTATTAAAAATTGTGTCGAAGCTCAGTGACATACTATGTTTGCTGACTGATGTATGCAGAAAGTACCATTTCTATGACATAGCGTCACAAGATAACTCAGGCTGGAAGTGACCTCAGGAGGTCTCTGTCCCACCTCCCCCTCAAAGGTGGTCAACTCTGGGGTCAGACCACGTTGCTCACAGCTTGATCTAGTTGAGACTTGAAAACCTTCAAGAATAAAGATGACACAACCTTCCTGGGCAATGTGACCATATGTGACATGTTGTATCTTCATACTGCCCAGAATGAGCGGTGAGGGTCAGTCACTCCTGTCCAAATCACCATTGTAACATCCATAACTAAAATCAATTCCTTTGCTGATAATCCTTGCTCAGATTGACAATATGTTATGTTTTGGCCTCAAATCCATTGTTGTTGCACTGCTAGCCTCTTAAGTAGATTAAGTAGATTCCTAGGAAACCAAAATCATGTACTAAAATGTCCTGTGATGTGTTTTGTACAGTAATAATCCCAAAATAATCCTAGAGCCAAGTGCAGCAATGGTTGGTAGGAGAGGTGGGAAGCAGTGTCAGGATCTGCATTGTGGTCGTAGGCCTTCCTCTCAGTGTGAGGCAATAGGACCTACAGGCTGAACCCTTCCTTCCTGGAGACAACACTCTTTTTTTTAATCTTTTTTTTTTATTTTTCTGAGCGTCTTTTCAAGATCAATTTCTTCTCTGTACAAATCTAGTTTATTTTAAGGAGGCTGCATATTTCAGAGGCCGTTAACTGCATTAAATTATTCCTGTTGTCCTTGCTAAAGTCTCCAAGAAAAATCATTTGAATTAAATCTTTTTTTCCTCCTGCCCTAGGCAATGGAAAAGAAAAAAAGATTCCCTAACACCATGGAGCTGATAGAAGTATTTTTAGTTACTCTTTTTTATGATCAGTTTTATCGTTGTCAGTAACTCTTCAAGGAATAAATTGAAATTCACCTGTTTTCAATGCCGTTTGTAGAACTACTACATACAAACATTTCTGATTATGCCCAGTACAAACAAAACTGAGGTGCTTTACTCTAGCAACTGTAACAGGAAGTCTTACAGAGTGAAATGCCTTGCAACATAACGCTCAAGGCGATGAAATCGAAGTAAAATTCATTCTTCTCATTGCAACTTTTTTTCAATGCTGACATATTGCTTAAGCAAATTGTGAAATAATTGATGAAGCTTCTGGTCTGTTTGAAGCCTTTTTTAAAAAACAACTAAGTCATTTGAACTATATATTTAAAAATTGCACCGCCAAGAATATGAATGTATTTTCTTTATGTTAGTTAGTCTATTTGAATGGAAGTACCATTTTAAGAAAGCACTGCTGGGCAGCTGCCCTAATGTTCAGAGTCCTTAGTATGTTGTCACTGGGAATGTGTTCCTCAGCATAGATGTATAATGTATGGATTTCTTAAAACTTGAGAGAAGTTTCAGGCCAACCCAAAAAGCACTTTTCAGGTTTCATGTCAGCATACTTGAGTTTCATTGAAACTGTTTGGACCTGAAATCTTTAATTTTAGTCTTAGGACTTTCTGTTCTTTAAAATAAAAAGGAGTAACTTTCACAATGACACACTTCCCAGTGAAATCCAGCATGTGTTGAGTGCTAAATGTAGTAGTTAATGTTCCTGAAATGTTTTGGCTGATGCCATTTGACATGAATTCTGGAATTAGACTGCAACATCTTAAACATCCATCAGTTTTAATTCAGCTCTGAACTGCAATCTAAGCCTGCTCTGGAGCTGCCTCCTGCTGCCACTTGACCCTTGGTCAGGCCATTCTGTTCCCAGTCACTTATTCTCCCTCACACACTCAGAAATGTGCTCCAAGAGGCTCCATGGCTTTCCAGGAACTGAAAAGAGGACAATTGGCTTTTACTTTCCCTGTCCTCCTTTCCCTTTCTGCAGATGGGTATATCATACTGGGAGCAACATTTGCCTTTTCAGTCATCTGAGTCTTTTCCTGATCTCCATGATCTTTCAAAGACAATAGACTAGTCTTGCAATAACACCAGCCAGTACTCTCAGCACCAGTGGATGCCACTCATTAGGTGACTTGTATGGGCTAAGATTTCTCAAGAGACCCTGACTTGATTCTCTTCTACCTCTGGTAGATCCTTTTAGATCCTTGAACCCTGTCTCTAAGATCAGGAGCCTAGGAGACCTTCCTGGTGAACAACGAGACAAAGGAGACATGGAGTACCTCATCCCCATCTGCTCAACTGTCACTGAATCATCTACCCCACTCAGCAGCAGGCCCACATTTTCCTTGTTCAGCCTTTTACCACCCATGTAGGTGTAGAAACTCTTCTCGCTGCCCTTGACAACTCTTGCAAGTCTCAGCCTGAGGTGAGCTGTGTCCTTCCTGGTGCCATCCCTGCACACCTGGGCCATATTTCCAAGTCCTTCCCTCGTAGCCTGTCCCTGCTCCCAGATCTGTAGGCTGCCTTCTCTGTTTGGAGCTCAGTCTAGACAAGGCTGCAGTGGATTACCGCATCCCCTAACTGCACTTCCTATTTTTGTGAGAATTTGCTTTCAGTTTTGAAGAGAGACAAAGCATAAAGGCAGAAATTTCCTTCTGTGCTTAGATCTGAGAGCACATTGTGACTCTTGAATTTCTGTTTCCTCCTACTGGGAGAGCACAGTGTCTTCAGGTTCCTACCTGGCTATTAACCCTCTCAAACATTCAAGATGATGTTTGGATGAGTGTTCGCTTGTAAGTAGCGCTACTGAATCATGAGTTGCCAGGAGAGAGTATTCATAGCTGCTATTAATGTTTACAGAAGTGAAAAAACATAGAAAACTTTGCTTACACATGAAAAAAAAAGGTTTAAAATGTTTATTCTAGGAGGTAGAATTAAACTCTGATATGATGCTGTTGATACTCTGCAGGCCTGGGCAGATCCCTGGACATTTTTTCTAGGCCTATAGTGACCTTTACATGCTGTGTTTAATGGAGAATTAGAGAAAAAGAGACAATATTTGCATACACCCTGGTATAGTAGATTAATCCATGTTTACATACATAATCTGTGAGTCACTAGATAAGTGCCAAAAGTCTGACGAGAACAGGAGATAATAGTTCATGGCTTTGCAAAGTTCCTTTTCAAGGTAAACAGTCCTGTGTTGCTCCTTGGTGTATGATATTTTTACTTCCGTTGTGCTAAAAGAATATATATTCAAGAAGGATGGGCTCAAGTGCAGAACATATGAAAAAATTAAAGGATTTTTTGTGATCTGTTACCTTCTACCTCTTGGAGGAGTAAGTTCCTATAAACATTTTATTTCAGTTCCTAGATTTTTTGAGTATGTGGTGCTTGAACAGATAATTAATGCATTTTCATATACTCCTAGGCCCTTATTTCTGTTAGCTTCTCAGATACAGAGAACTGAATTAATTTCTCTTTGCACGTAAATAGTGAATTTCCCTTTAATGACATAAACAGTGAGAATTGCACATTTTTGTTTACCCATTGATATTGGTTAGGGCAGGGATCTATTAGAAGATGGCTCAGTATCTCTGAAAACTTGAAATACATTCTAATCAGGAGACCATAAAATACAGGTACTGTGTCATGTTAAATTATATGTAAAAATACACAGTTTCCTGATCAACATTAAAACAGCTTCCTAAATCTCACCTTGTCCTTGTGAGTTATAGGTGGACACGTGAACGTGAATAGGAATTTAAATTAAATAATTTTTTGTAGCAAGTCTTGTTATGAGGGAGTGTAGAGTTGCATCATTATTGCATGACCATAGCAGCAAGAAGATGAAATACTTCTCTCAGCAGCTACTGATACTAGCCACTATTACTTATTATTCCTGGTGTTGTATTTCTGAAAGCACATTTTACAGAATTTCTACTCTATGGGAAATCTTGAAAGCCTATTTTTCTTTGAATTGCAACAAAACCAAGCTGAGCGCAAGCTGAAAATGTTGAAAATCTCTGCAAATTGGAAAAGCTGTATTTTGAAATGCTGTATGTGGCAGTCTTTTCTCTTGGCCATACAACAAGATTGAGTCAATAGTGTGGTTCTGTGACAGCGACAGGAAAACAATAGTAAGTGATGGGAAAGATCTTATTTGTGCGTGTGTGTGGTGGGGTGTTGGTCGTTTTTTCCATCCCAGAAACCAGTAATTCATTTCAAAGGCTTTCTCCATTTCATGACCTCGATGGAGATGACTCAGATAAGAATATTTCTGAAATATCCCTTGGCATGTTATTGCACAGTTTTATAGCCCGTCACCATAAACAATACTTTTGTGAACATGTCAAGCCCTTCAAAATATGCATTTGTTAACGTTTTGTGTGAGCTAATGTGAGTTCTGTAATAACTTGGTGGCATCAGGTGGACTTTCCCTGGGGTATGATTCTGGGGCCTCTTCTCATCTGGGGACGGGCTGTTTCAAGCAAGTAGACACTAGTCCTTGCAAAGTGAAATCCCTTCATGGTGCAGGCACAGTGAGGGTGTTAACTCTTGCTTCTCAGCCTTGAAAATGGCTTTTGGAAGAGCAGAATAGCTGATGTTGCAGACTCTTAAATTTGTTGATTCTTTATCTGTGCCGGCAATTTGTATTTGAAGGATTTTTCTTTTGTTCACATCTCAGGATTGATGCTTTGCTGTCACTTGTCTGGCTGGTTTTGCTGGCATGTTGAGGAATACCCTATCAGAGAGCCATAGTATAAGGGTGACCATATTGGCTTGCACCTATTTATGGTTGCTAACCAATGAATGACCCTTCTTCCATTAATGTGATTAATTATTAAATCTATTTATACTTGAGGCTTCGCCAGGATACTGTGGCAAAATGCTGTCTATTTTTTTAAGTTATGTGGGAAAAGTCATCCTTTTGTTTTAAAATTGCATCAGATAATTTGAATAGCTCTCAAGCTGGATAGTGAGAAACAGTGACTACTCCAGTGCTAGTCATCTTCCAAATGCCATCCGGTCATTCTGCGTCACACGTGGACTGAGCCCTGGGCAACCTGGTCTGGCCCCAGAGCTAACCAATGCTTTGAACCAGAGGCTGGATCAGACACCTTCTGAGTTTCCTTCCATCTTGAGTTTTCCTATGAGCCTGTGTCTCCCACCAGCCTGTTCTCTTGTGTTCTCTCCTCTCCTCTCCTCTTCTCTCCTCTCCCCTCTTATGTCATGTTTATAATCTCATCTCATCTTATATGTCTCCTTCTGTTAGGAGCTGTTCTGTATTTTTGTCATCCCTGTCTTTCTGCCTTTCCTTTTTTTTCCATAATACTATTTATTACAGGAGGGGAACTGATAAAAAAAAGCCAACAGACTGAGTTTATAGTATTACTTTTTCCATGGCATGTGTCCTCTACACAGATCTTTTGCCTACTCCTGCTGCTTGTCCAGCAGCCAACGTTGACATTGAGTTTCTTCAGGTGAGATCCTGAGTTTTGCTGCCATATTCTTGTCAGGAGTACAAGGCAAAACCGTGCTTATGAAAAGAAATTCGGTTCCTCTGAAGGACTGTCCTGTCCTAATAGCACTTGTTCACGTAGACAGTGCTCACGTAGACAGCTAGCTTGGAGAACAGCACAGACACAGATTGTATAATGGTGCCTGGAAGTAAACTACTTCAGGTGTCTAATGGCTTCTCCTGCATGTAAACTGATGGTCTGCCAAAGGAGGTTTTTTTTGCTCTATCATAATTTTCAAAAAATTAGCCAGTCCTCAGTATTTCATTTAAGGATTTAAGAGTACAAAGAAGCAGTTATAGATTATTCCATTTTAGCATGTAGGATGACTGTACAGATGCCACATAAATAGCAATGAAATAGTTTCCCACAGGAATATTTGAATGGGTTTCAGACTTTAGATTTGGACTCGCCCCATTCTGCTAAACTTGCTCACATACACCTAAGCTGTCTGTTGGACCTGGTGTCCATTTCTGGTAAGAGACTCAGGATTAATGATTCACAGAAGGCATATGAATCAGTTGTGAAAGTTTAAGTTTCCTCTAAATTCAGACTACTAACATATGCAATGCAGAGAAATTAAACAGGTCAGGAACAGTGGATTACATTGAAATATGTAATGTAATTACATTACATATGTAACCCACAATGCTACAGTCTTCAAAAACATTTCAGGTGTCATCGTTAGAAGTCCTTTGGTGCCTGTTTGAATTTTAGTTTAGTTTACAATCTGTACGTACTCTTTGTGATATGTACTGTAATACCGTGCTTCTCATTCAGGAAAGAGAGTATTTCAAGTGGAATCAGAGGATCATGGAATGGTTTGGGTTGGAAGGGATCTTTAAAGGCCATCTAGTCCAGCCCCTCTGCAGGGAGAAGGGATGTATTCAACTAGAGCAGGTTGCTCAGAGCCCCATCCAACCTTACCTGGAATGGTTCCAGAGATGGGGCATCAACCACCTCTCTGGGCAACCTGGGCCAGTGTTTCACCACCCTAAGTGTAAAATATTTCTTCCTTCTCTATAGTTTAATTCTCCTCTCTTTTCATTTAAACCCATAATCCCTTGTCCTGTCACAACAGGTCCTGCTAAAAAGTCTGTCCCTGTCTTTCTTGTAAGCCCCCTTTAAGTACTGAAAGGACACAAGAAGGTGTCCCCAGAGCCTTCTCTTCTCCAGGCTGAACAATCACAACTCTCTCAGCCTGGCCTCACAGCAGAGCTGTTCCATCCCTTTTTGTGGCCTTCTTCTGGACTGACTCAAAGAGGTCCATGTCTTTCTTGTGCTGAGGGCCCCAGAGCTGGACACAATACTCCAGGTAGGGTCTCACCAGAGCATGGTGATGATGGGGATGACATTGGGCAAGAGTATGATAGACAAATTACATGAAGCCAGACAGCTACAATTAGTTCAGTTTACTAATGGCTTTCTTTTTCATGGACTTGAAGGAAAAATACTAGTTTTCTTTCTCAACAACCAGTTTACTTTCTCTACAAGCAGAGAAGAAAATGAAAAAACAATTTGTCTTTATAACTGTATTTTTTCTGTAACTCATACTATTTTTGCTAGCAATAGCCAGGCAATGTCAGAAGCCAGGAATACAAAAAAGAAACCATTGCTGCTCTTCCAAAATGCTGGAACAAGTGTAGTGTTACACCACTGCTTAAGAGCTAGACAAAGACAGACATGAATGCAAAAAGCTTTTCAAGCATCATAATACAACTCCCAGCTGTCTAAGCCTGCATACCTTTTACAAAGTCTTTGGCTCCAGAGCAGAGGGATTTCACTTTATTAGAGTTCTCACAGTTCTTCTGGCTTGAGATGATGTAATTACATCCTTCTTATTATAAAATGCTTTACTCTGGGTAGTTTCTTCCTGGTTGGATGACAGCATTAATACCTGAGAGGACAGAAACAGTTTCTGCCTTTACAATTTTTATCTTTTGTGATTATTCTATGCATTCAAATCCCTCTAAAATCCAGGAACATTTCTATTCCACATTATGAAAGGAGGAATAATTAAATTTTCATCTTATTCTGTCACTACCCACCGACCCAGTCTGTGTTTCTCCCTCCTATGCTTTAGCGTAAGTCATAGATAACTTAGGCAGCCTTAGGCAGCTTTAAGATTTCAGACAATTTAGGAATATTTTCAAAAAAATCTAAGGGCTTTAGACATCCAAGATACTCTGAATCATGCTTTGTAGGTGAACAGCTCCGTCCACTGTCTACAGTTGGGAGAAAAGGTATTTTTTTCAGTCCTCTGAGTCAAGCTTAGTTGGATTCCCAAAGCTGTGGAGGAGGAGGATCAGACAGGATGGGGACCATGGGTTCACCTCCTTCCACAGGGAGGAAAAATTTCTGGGATTTGTCAAAAGGAGCCCCACTAGCCCTGACATCATGTGGGAACTCAGCGGCCAGCAGCACAAAGCAGCCCCAAACAGGGTTCATAACACAAAATCTTTGTCTAATGGACATGGTCTCTAACAATTGGTGGAAACGCTTGCAACTGATGGGTATAACTCTAGGACAGATGTGCTGTTTCAGGCTGAGAGTCCTTCCAGTCCCATACCCATCTCCTGTAGTGGTGCCTGAGGAAGAAGACCACAAGCCATTTCCCCCTAGCTCACTGTCATTTCCCACGAGGAACACATAATTAATCTTTTCGTGTACTTATGCAGTCCCCCATGTAACATTTCCAGCTCATTTTAGAGCCCAGAAAGTGATAAACAACTCCTACCAACCTTGCCACAAACCTCTTTCTGATCCTTGGTGTCCCCTTATACCCTATGTTGGAGCACAGTGACTCCAAAAGCATGGGTTTTCTTACAGCACAGAGATGAGGAGCTCCCGGCCCCCAGTGGGATAAAGGGCTCTTCCATATGTTCCCTACAGCTGGAAAATCTCTTGTGCTCAGATTGTGCAAATGACTACAATGCTTGGGGCCCCTCAGGTGGTTTTTATCTGAAAGAAATTTGATTAATCTGTGACAGAAACCCATCTGTTAAACAGATAAATTGGCCTTTGGCTTCAAATCCTTTGGCATTCTCACTCATGAGCTTGGAGCAGAGTGAGTCCCGTATGCTTAGCACTCAAATGTGAAACTGCTCTGTAAGACCTTGCAGGCACCTCCTGGATTCAAACGCCATTTCAAACACATCATCTGGGGTGTTTTCTCACCTCTGTTGGGAGATGCATTTCTACATCATCTCCTCATGGCCTTCATTGTTCAGCTTTCCTGGTCAGAGCTGAGCTGTCACCTTCTGGGGAGAAACCTCTTTGGTAGATCAATCAAAAAGTGATTGGGCTTTTCAGTAAAAGAGAAAGAAGCAGAAAATAAAAGAGCAGGGGAAAGAGCTGGAAAGCAGAGGCGATGGAGGCAGGGCAGGAACCATAGCCCCACAGTGGCCCTGCAGATGTGCTGGGAGAGCATGCCTGCCTCCGTGGGCTGTCCTGAGGTGCAGCCAGAGGTCCACGTCATGTCTGCCGCCCCTTCCTGCACCCCAGGCTCCCAGCCACCAGATGAGCATGATATCAAGCTCCTTGCACTCCAACTGGCAGCTTGGACACTGAGTGCTGTCCACTGCTTGTACTTGGTGCCTGCTTGCCCAACCTCATGCTACACCCATCTCCTCTGTTTCTCCCCTTCCTGGACCTTTCCATTGTCATCTCTCCTTTGCTTTTGCCATCTTCTTTTTTCTCCTCTTCCTATGCTGTCTCTTTATCACTGCCTTCGTCCTCTTCCTCCCATTACCCCATCACCTCCCTTTGCTTCCTCTTCAACTCTGCCTCCTTGCAATATTTTTTTCTTACACACGAGGAGTAGTCCACCACACTGCAGCTTCTTAGCTGTGTTGTGTCTTTCTGAAAAGGAAGGCCTTCACATGAGGGTCTGTGTTGTTTCTTTTGTTTCTAGGCCACAAAAGCTGCTCCCTGTGAAGGCCTCTGGGCACCATGACAACATAAATAATGATAATTAATGCATGTACAGAAGAGGTGGGAGAACTGACGACATGGGGCTGACATTTGGGAACGTATATGGTAATTAACAAAAGCTTGCTGAGATGTTTCTCCTGCAGTTGCGGAAGCATTTACTGCTTCAGACTGCTGTTAACTCCCAGGAGTTACCCATTAACACCCAGCAAGTCACAGAACGATAGGAATTTAAATATAGAAGAAATTTATGCATAAGCAAGTTTAATGAACGATAGCCACAAATGGAAGTAAGCATATTAGGCTAGGTCCTTGCAAGCTCTGCCCAGTTGCCGTTGGCCAAAGTAAACACCAGGCAAGGCCTTACAGACTCTAAATTGCTTTTCCATACAGCAATGTCTATCAATGTATATCTATGGGCAGTACGTGACAAACAAGCTCACAATGCAATGCCCTTTCCCACATCTTTCTTCCAAAATGTCCCCACCTGAAAAGAGGTATTTCTGGGTTTCCTCTGGCATACTACAGCAACCTGCAGTGATGCACTATCAAGCGTGCTCATGGCACTTTCCAGGAGACACTAAGCTGAAAAGTGAAGGCTGTCATGGAGATGGGTGTCTGCATCCCACAGCCTTTACAGGAAGCTTCTTGAGGTCTTTGTGCTTGCAAAGAGCTCTGCTAGAGGAGACATAGGAGAATGGCAGGAGGAAGCACGGAACTCTTCCACCCACACTTGGGAGCTGCCTCCCTTCTCCAGGCTCCTGGATTAGCAATCAAAACCCAGTGCATTTAATTGGAATCTACACACACTGCACAGTTAGGCTGTCACTGCACTGCCTTGCTGCAGTGACACCCAAGATCAGCCCTGCTGCTATTAGGCAGCAAGAGGTCTCTTATTTCTGGTTCTTCTCATCTTCCCTGGCACCCCTGTGCCTGTTGCCTGACCCTTGGGTGACAGGTTTGACTTGATGTCCTGTATGGATATCCTTTGGAGGTTTATAGAAAGCACCAGGGATTTCCTTACACTGTGAACACCCTCTCACGTGTGTTTTAACACCGTGCTGTTCTCACCAGTGACACAGCAGCATTGCTGTTGCTCCATGGTGGTAGAACCAAGGACCATAGCATCACATAAAGGGGTTATTTTTGTTTATACTCCCAAGTTTCTCCTAAGTCTGAGATCATTTCCAACCACACAGGCAGTCCGAGTCTCCATTTTCTGTCAGACAAAAGGCTGTCTGGTTTCCTGCGTGGGGATCACTCTGCAGCTCAACTTTGCTTGGTGACTGCACAGTTTGGGTCCATGATCAGCCTGACTCCCAGCACTTCAGCGCTCTGTTTTCCATCAGCCTCAGGGAATGAGGAGGGGAGGGAGACATGATGGCATGTCAAAGCTTGTGCTCCTCACAACCTGCTTCTGTGTGTGCTGAAGTGCATCAGCTATGTCACATATGGCTAAAATGGGTTTGGTATGAACAGTTGGCTAGTTTGTTACTATAGCTTCAGAAGCCCACGTCAGCAGGGCCAGCATAATAGTCTAGAACAAACAAACAAGGTTGTTTTTTTTCCCCTAGCCAATTTAAATATATTTGCTTTGCTTCCCAGAGGCACTTCTGCTGTGCTGCCAGCATGACTTTTTGTGCTTCACAATGACTCCAATTTGCATATTAGGGTGAATTTTTAAAACTTTCTCCTTTTCCTAGTTCACTTGAGGGTGATATAAAATACCTCTGGCCTTTCCTTAGGCTTCCATCCCCCCAAAAACGTATACATCCCATTTTCACACCTCTTTTTTTTCTGTCATAATTGAAGAAGCATCCTTGAAGTGCTACAATCCTATCTTGGCCAGTGTGCTTCTTTTTAGAGCATAATGGGCCAGGGAATATGCTGTCCTGTCCAGACGATGCTATCTCAGCCAACTGGCCCTGAGAACTCTATTACAAGCTCTCCTCATATGACATTCATAGCCTGTTCTTGTTGCCAAAATATTTCCATGACCTCATGCAAAACCAACACAAGTGCTGCTTCACTCTGGACTCGGCTCTTTGTCCCTCCTGTGGGAGGTGGATGAGCCAGATCCGACCACCTGCCTAATTGCCCTGCTCCCTCCCACCATCCAGCAGCTCACAAAGGGAGGAGAAAGCCAAGATACAGCAGGTGGGTCTTGAAGACCTACAAGATGGGGTAGTTCCCTCTAGGAAAGAAAGGGTGCAGGTGTAAATACTGGCATTGGAAAGGCCTGTCTGGTTACCAGAAGAATAAAGGCAATGTTTGGATATGTGCCTGCCACCTTCTGAGCTTGGTTAGCAGCTAACCACCTTATAATTCCAGGGAGAGATTGTGAGAGATTCACCGACACCAACAGCTCTCCAGAGCATTTCAGTAAGGGACAACCAGTTGATCCTTGCAGTTTTTCTGTAATTCTAATATGTCATTAACTTTCAAATCCAAAATCAGTGCTCATGCCAAACTCTAGATTTTGCTTTTCCAGGAAAGCTGCTTTTGCAGACAAATTCCTTTCTGTGAGGTATGAGGCCCATTATGAAGGAGAAAACATTTGCATGAAATAGCAGTAGACAGGAAAAGATCTGTCATCCTACAAAAATCCATCCATTTTATGGTGGAAGAGAAATGGAAACATGAAGTTGTGGGTTTTTTTAAATGAAAAAACAAGGAAGGAATCGGTGGGGAAAGAGTAATCCTGCAACAGTGAACTTACTGGTAACCAAGGTACTTACCTGGAGGATTAAGGCATTGCAAAAGCTTCTCCTGACCACTTGTCTGAGAGCCTCCAAAGTGGTTAAACCTCCTCACTATCTATCAGGTGCAGGGGAGTGGGACATCTCAGCTGTGTTTTGACTAAGAAATTCCTTTCTAGACCTGGTAAACACTTCCCCAAGGACAGTTTAGTTGAACTTGGCTTGTTTCCATAAAAATATAACATTCCAACAAAAGACAGATTTGGCCAAAAATTTCCAGTGGGCTCAAGCGTTTATGTTTCCTTGCTTCCCAAAACTTGAAAGATGTGAAAACCACCTCATATTTTCTATGGGGTGGGAGGGGAAGTGTCTTTCAGTTCTGAATGAATGTGGTTCCACACTTCCACTCCTTACGCATCATGAGTCTACTCAATACGCTCAATATTATTAAGCAAAATAAACTTCCAATTGAAGATGCTTTTGTTTGAGACCAGGAGAAGTCCAGGATGCAGCTTGGAAAAGGTTACAAGTGAGTTTCTGCAGCGCTGGCAGTGGCCCACGATATCTGAAAAGAGCTACTTCATTATTGTGTCTGCAAAGAGTGCTTTTTGTTTAAAGAATAAAGATGAGTGGATTAAAAATTGGCTAGCAATGTAGGGACTTTATACATAGATTGGCAATATGTTTAAAAAAAATAATTGAGAGTGAAATAGAATCATAGAATGGTTTGGGTTGGAAAGGACCTTAAAGATCATCTAGTTCCAATCCCCCTGCCATAGGCAGGGACACCTCCCACTAGACCAGGCTGCTCAAAGCCCCATCCAACCTGGTCTTGAACATCTCCAGGGATGGAGTATCCGGAACCCCCCTGGGCAATCTGTGCCAGTGTCTGACCACCCTCAGAGTGTAGAATTTCTGTCTAATTTCCAGTCTAAATCTACCTTCTTCCAGTTTGAACCCATTACTCCTTGTCCTATCACTACAAGCCCTTGTGAAAAGTCCCTCCGCAGCTTTCTTGTAGGCCCCCTTCAGATACTGGAAGGCTGCAAGAAGGTCTGCCCAGAGCATCCTCTTACCATTGCTTATCTAAATGTTAAACCCAATCAAAGGAGTCTTAGCACTGCCCTTTCATGGATTTTTCCTATTGTGGCCCACCATTATCATTGATATATTTATTTTAAAACTGGTTTCATTTCACCTGTTTTGACTTCTGATATCATTGTGAAGTAGGGCTGTAGCCATTTATTGGCTAATATGCATTTCTTTATCTTAATAGGTTTATATTTCTTTTAAACATTTACTTTACCTTGTTGCAACATTCCTATGTCATACTCCATTCCAAATTAAAATTGTTCCTTTTCTTATAATCTATTCTTGTGTAAATACTAAACAGGAAGCTTAAAAGTAAATCTTATCATATACTGCTCTGGGGTATTTTAAATATGAAGATTAAAACTTGGAAGATGTTTATTACGAATTTACAATTAGATTTGGATATGCACACCAGTGTTTACCTCACAAAGCAATAAACACAAAACAGCAAAGCTGGTTTTGCAGCTAATCTTTGTTTATCTGGGGCAGCAAATAGGCCTAAATATAGCATAAAATACTTATGGTTCCTTCTGCTGCTTGTCACTGGTTCATTGCTGCAGTCTCTGGATAGCATGTTGTTAGGATGCAGGCACGTACAAGCATGTGTGCACATGTTATCTTTGACATCTGATGAGGACCTCTGGATGAACGAGCAGCTTTTACAGAGGTCATTTTTGTAGTTCTGGTTTAAACCCAGAAGTTTTCTCATCCATGGTCCATTCGTCTTTTCCCTTTCCATTAGGAATGGTCATCAGATTCCTTCTTAAAAATAGGTCTGAAGACAGAAACTACCTTTAGGGAAGGGTAGTAGTTTTATAGGAGAAATGGAGGTACCCATAATGTTGAGAAAAACAGAGACACACCTCAGTCAAATCAAACCACCTTAGCGGGGTTGTGGATGCTCCAGCCCTGGAGGTGTTCAGTGCTGGGCTGAATGGGGCCTTGAGCAACCTGGTCTAGTGGGATATGTCCCTGCCCATGGCATGGGGGGTTGGAACTAGATGATCTTTGAGGTCCCTTCCAACTCAAACCATTCTGTGAATCTATGAAATCCATCATGGACAACAGATCTGGTATCTGACCCCGTTTTGCACCGGAAGATGGACCAGAGATCTCTAGAGGTCTTTTCCAGCCTGAGTTATCCTGTGATTCTACCACTGCTAGTTGTTCTCCTTGCTTTTGGTATTACAAATCACACATAAAGTCTTGCCTAAAACCATGGTAAGGTTCAATAGAATAATAGAATCATTAAGGTTGGAAAAGACCTCTAAGATCATCAAGTCCAACCATCAACAATACTTGCATATCACAAAAATTATGCAATAATGTTTGCTGGTATATGAAATTTTAGCAGTCATTCTGGTAATTGAACATTAGCATGAGATTTTTCTTTCAGTCAAGCACATGCAAAATGCATACCTTCTAAATAGCAAGAATGTGCCATATGCAAAGAAGGTGATGCATGGCTTTTAGCACTTTAAGCAAAAGCCAAGTTGCTGGACAGCTTTCCATTACCCAGGAAGGATGTGTTCTCACTTTTCAGTAGCGAGAAAAAAAATGTCAATTTTTCTACTTCACTACTATTGTAGGAGATCCATTGATAGCAAGGTCTTCGTGCAGTGTGAGATTTGCTGATTGAGGTAGCAAGCCCAAAGTCTGGATCTCTGCAGAAGACTCCAGCTGATCACCTTCATCTTCTAATAATAGATGTGACTTGGCCATTGTTAGACCAACCTAGATCATACTAGATTTCTGGGGAAAAAAAACCATAGGCTGCAAATCTGAATTTTGGCATTACTTACATCAAGCAGTAGGATTGTAACAGTGGGACAGTGCTGAATAAAAAACTACATTCACCTGTGGCTTCACTCCTTGCCTGGTTGTCAAATTTCTGTAGATTGTCTCCTCACAGTAGAGGAGAACAAAAACTGGAGCAGTCATGGACTGGAGCTAAAAGCAGAAAATACAATCTTGTAGCTACATTTAGATTGGTAAAAAACAGCTGAATAAAAAAGCTAAAAAGCAAAATGTTCTGAAAATTTTACTTTTATGCAATTCATTTTTCTAATAAATGCACTTAATTTCTCACCACCTTAGAGTCTGTGCCCTAGGGGTTATGAGAAACAGGGAGTGCAGCAGGGAAACAAGGAGGTTTCATTAAGGAACTGAAAGTGTGCAGTTGTTAAATCCTTTGAATTAAATGTCAATAGTGCAGTATGGAGGACTTGACCTGATTTGAGGAGAATGGAACGTGGCTGTGAACTGGAAGGTGGGGCTGGCTTTGTGCAAGTCACACAAATCTAGACTAGCCTAAAATCTGATGACGGATTGCTCTGTCAAAACTTTTTTCAATCAGGTGCATTTATGGCCATTTAATAATAAAGAAACTTATTCATACTCTACCACGCTGCCTACCCATTCATGTGCTGAATCATAAGCAATGTAACTTATTTTCTAAACAATGGACCTTCCTGTGGAAATGGAGCCAGAGGCAAATAAAAATGTTATTAGTCACTCAAGAAAATCTTAAGTACATCTTTTTCTGACTTCCAGTTCTCCCGGTAAATTTTATAGTTATGGAGAATGAGCAAGCAAATTTAACGTGATGGGAAGTAGTACATCCTTCTCCCAATCTAATTTTTTCTCGGACCAATCATTGCAAAAGTGCTGAAGCAAGTAGTTCCTCAGCCTAGCTTCTGGTTCCTGGTTTGTAAGTGAAGAAGAAAAAATAAAAATAAAAATAGTTATTTCTTCTGTATTAGAGGCTGATGTTGTAGTACTTCACTATGACTGAAAGCAGAAGTGACAGAAATCTAATGGGGACCTTTTCTTGTGAGCTTCCCTGTCCATTTTTGCAAAATCAGGAGATGCAGATGAACTCTTCATTTTTTCAGAACTCAGTTCCAGATCTGAAGCACAGTTAAAAAAGAGTTTGTTCAAATTCCTGTCCCAAGGTGCCGTTTTTTGTTGAATGACACCTGCAGATTTTTCAGCTCCCTAACAAATTGCATAGGAAAATGGCTTTGTACCTGTCTTTCCATTGCATCCCCTGAAGACGGAGACAGGAAAGTACCTTTATAATAGCTGCCTCTGGTTCCTAGAAGGGACATAAGCTTTGCAAATGATATTTACAGTAGAGCAACTTACTCAAATCATGTGCAACTTCACCAATGTCAAATGTGATGTGCTAGCTGAAGTAATTGTAGACCTGACTATCGAATAAGCAAATATTTAAGAAGATGGTGGTAAATATTCACTTGTTTGCATAGAAGGTTTAAAGGCAGTCATGAGAAATATTTGCAAACAAGAGTGACCGAGGAAATTACTTTAAAGAGGAAATCAACTTCCTAAAAAAATGAGGAACTTTGGGGATTTTCATTCTCTGTTCACAAAGCCTTTATATGGGGGTTGCACAAGACAACCCTTAAGGTCCCTTCTGATCCAAAACATTCTATGAGTCTATGGTTCACATGAGAAATGGTTTTATTTTTGCTGTTGCTTTTAAAAATTAGGCTGTGAAAATCTATTGATCTTGGCTTACCATTGTCCACTCTTGTTTTTTCTATATCTTATTTAAAGTGATATCTTAACTGAAAAGCCCTACACATTTGACACCTACTTACTAAGTGATGCAGAGCACTTGCTGGCACTGTTCAGGGGTGAGGGCCTGGACTTCAATATCAAAGAGAAGCTCTCCAGAGTTGCTTTCAGAAGCACCAAAGAGTTGCAGAACCCCAAACCCTTTGCTCTGCTAAAGCAGACTCACTTTTCAAAGTCTCAGCTCTCATTCCCTTCCAACCCAAACCATTCTATGATTCTATGATTTCATGATTCTGTGATTAAATGTTCTGATGTTTATTTTGTACTTATGGGAGACACTAACGTGGTCTTCCCAATATCCTCCATACATTTTCCTTAGGATGAGGCAATAATCCTCTCCTCAGACTGAAGAAGAATCTATAGAGCATGTGGAAAATCTCTGTCTACTGAGTAGGAGAGCTTTTATAATCAAATGAAAAACATATCTGATATGGAGTGAAGACTATTGAGAACATTCAAGCTTATTTACTCTACAGTAATGCTTTTGGGATTATTTTATACATTTTCCTTGATCTGTAAAAGGACCTTCCATGTCATGGTCAGGTTGGGAAATCTTCTGTTTACCATTAAGACTGGATCAGTCATGATGACAAACACTGAAACATTTCACCCAGTGAACAGAAGCTGGTTTTATTGTTCCAGGGCTAGAAATACATCCTGAATTTGTCCAAAATTCTACCAATTTATTGGACACTGAGAAAATTCAGTCCATTTCTAATTTAGAAATGAATTTTTTTTTCTGCTTTCACTGAAATTTTCTGCACTATAAAAATCTCAGCCCTAATTTACTTGGAATGGTTTCTACTTCCCTGCTTCATACAACATAATACCTCCGTGGCAGCCTCTCCTAGATATGATTGGATCATCTTGTGTTGCATTCCAGCCTATGTGAGAACCACAGCTGAGCAAGCTTAACGCAGATTTGTTTTAATTATTACCTATAACTGCTACTTAGCAACTTGGCCATTATTTGTTAGGCAGGATTATTTAATGTTGTCTAGGCAACAGGCTTGAAAGCCACAACTGAAAGGATATCAAGTTGTGTCAGTTCTCCAGGTGAGGTTTTGAAGGTGCTGGAGAACATATCTGAAGTCACTGTCACAGCTTTTGTTGCTCTGTCACTTTTCACTGAAGATCTTCAGGGCTTAAAATCATCCTGAATGATGAATGCTGTTGCAGTCTTGCAAAGTTGGATTTTTACACCAAAGCTGTGTCACTTCTCCAGGCTCTTGGTCTCACCTCCCATCTCTGAAGATCTGCCAGCATAAATTCAGAAATATTCTTATTAGCAGCCACGCATTATGGTGTTATGCTAAAGCCAGTATAACTTTGCACCATGTTTCTTTGACAAACACTTATGAAAATATTTTCTTTGAGTAGATCTTCATGATATAGGGAAAAGCAAGATGAGACGATACACCAATTAGGGAACATGACTTCTCCAGCTGCCATCCGGCTGCTCCATGGCGGTCAGTGTGATAAGCATGGCTTTCACTTTTTTTGCCCATTTTGGTGTGTCTGTGCATGTGTTTAAACAGGTTCACGTGCTCTCATAGAAAAGCCTACCACAAGTGGAGTCCTTCTGTGGAAAATGAATAGGTGTTAAAATGACCTGTCAGCAGGGCAGGTTTGAACTAGGGTACTTGCACACACCTACATCCACCACGGTGTGAGCCTGAAGTAATGAGCTACACCTGGTTACCATCAAAAAAAATACAGTGCAGAGCACGAGTGCAAGTCCCACAGGATCATCCTTCCTTTTGAGAGTATTTTTGGTTTTATTCTGAGACAGAAGCATGAACTACTACTTTGCTGCTAAAGATCTGGGACACTTCTGAGGAGAATGCTCCCAGTTATGTGACACTTTGTATTTTCCCAGTGCCCTTCTGGTAACAGCTACTAATTAACAGGAAAAAATAAAAGAATGTTAGGATTACAGTTGGTTAGAAATGCAATGTATTTTCAACTTTATGTAGACATGCCCTGCAATGGGCCTAGATCCTCAGCTGGCGGGCGGTGACTTCGTGCAAAAGTAGGTGCTTTGAACATGATTTGCCTTTTCCTCCCAGATTTAGGGTTTCTGTGTTTAGCTCTGGATCTGATGGCTAACACCCACTGGACAAAATGGCTCAGCTTGCCCAGAACCAGGAACAGCCAATCAACTTGAGTCAAACCTTGAGGGCTTTGTACCCTGCCCTTTCCTGATGGTAAACTACTGAGATATCACAAGTTTTCATAACCTCTCTCTACTGATGGTGCTCAGCTCCCAACTTGCCTAGGCCACTTCTGACTGGTTTCTCAAGCTTTAGCGTGGCTGTAATAAGAGAATGCTGAGATTTTCAGTGCGGTCTTGGGATTTTCAGCCAAGAAAATCCCAGAAAAGAGAATTTGTGAATTTCTTGTGCTACCTTTTTCCTTCTCACTTCCTTGACATCTACTTTCTTGCTTGTCTTGCTCCTGAATGGCAGAGAAAGAATGTAATGGTTGGGTTTGGTTTTGGTTGTGGTAAGTCTCTTGTCAGTATTAATGAAAATATCTGGACTTAAAGAATAAATAAGCACAGGAGTCATGGGAGGTTTTATACTCTTTTCAAAAAACAAGTACCAGAGGAAAAAAAAGTACAATTCGAAATCAATCGTGCTGTCTCTCAGCATAATGTTATTTCATAGAATCATAGAATCATAAAATGGTTTGAGTTGGAAGGGACCTCAAAGATCATCTAGTTCCAACTCCCCTGCCATAGGCAGGGATACCTCCCACTAGACCAGGTTGTTCAAAGCCCCATCCAACCTGGCCTTGAACACCTCCAGGATGGACCATCCACAACCCCCCTAGGCAACCTGTGCCAGTGTCTCACCACCCTTAGAATAAAGAATTTCCTTCTAACTTCCAAAGTGAAACTCCAGATTAAAAGCAGAGGAGCCCTCAGTTTTTTCCAAGGTGAGGTTTTTTCCATATGATGTGTCTTTGGGATGCTGCTGGATATCTGAGTTGCATGGATCTTTTAATGGCTTTAGGTTCTGTCCATTCACCTTTTTTCCCCATATTTAGAGTATATAGCTACAGGCTGCTCCTTTCTGTGCTATATATAGCTATATATTTTTACAATTTGCAGGTTTATTTCTTTCTGGCCTTCCACAGGAAGCAGGACATCTTTGCAATAAGCTTTGCCAGAGCTCTTCACCCACTTCAGTACCTGTGAACAGGCAAGGGCAAGTGATGGTCCACTCCTCTCTACCTGGGTTCCCTCTCTCCTTCCTACCCTTCCTGCAGCTTGGCCAAACTACCTGTTGACGTTTCTGGATGGATGCCAAAATCCGAAGGGGTGTTTACTTGCAAAACAGAGCTACTTGTGATTAAAATGTCTCCTGAAATCTGGGTAAAGCTGAGCATTAGTGCTCCAGCATAAAGGTCAGCGCACCTCTAGCAAGTCTATCAGAAGTAATGAACCTGGTCAGATGCCTGCAGGGCTCCGACTCAGCACCCATAAAGACTTCTTACGCAGTGGGCAAGTGAGCAAATGACGTATGGCAAAAGCCCTTGGTAAAGGTGATGGTGTATGGTGACCTGCTCCCAAAGCACAGAGCTCTTGCTGATTTACGTCCCTCCAAGGGTATGATTTAAACGCTGAGCCCCCCTCCTTCACTATATTGCCTTGGGTAAAACAGTTACCTCAACCCAGGCTGGAGAGCAAGTATTTCGCAGGGCAGGTTTCCTCTGAGGAACATTCTTGCCTCTTGTATCATCAGGACATGCCCTTGCTCAGAGGGAAGGAGGAGCTTCTCCATGATGAAGCTATCTCATCCATCGTGCACTGAATCTATTTGGACTGGCCCTTCCCTAATTAGGGCAGCAGTCACCTGAAACACCTTCTCCACAGATGACCTCGCTCTTCCCTTCTCTGCACCACACCTCCTTGTGCAGTGCCTTTCCATCCCAGTGACAGCGGCTATGCCAGTCCTCCTCCCACCTCAACTTCTCTCACTGCCTTGCTTGACTTCCCTTCAGACCAGAAACATGCCAGAAAAAAATTAGGTGACTGGTTATTAGATAAAAAACACCCTCATTGGTCATACATGGTCTGCACTTGGCTCTGTTTACCCACAGCCTCCACCTGTGGCCGGGAGAACTGGAGAGATGCTTTTGGAAGGGTCCTCAGGACATTGCATTTCTGGGACTGAAAATGGTCACTGAAGTCATCTGAGGGACTGAGTTTGAAGTTGAGGAGACTTGCTGGAGATGTTTCGGTGCCTGGGTGCAATAGAAATATATGGCAACTGCACGCTGGTGGAGATGGAAAGGAGCTACAGAGCAGAGACAGGAGGACTGTCATATTCCTAGGGCTGGAAAGTCATTGGGAATATAGAACTGTGGGTCACTGGGATGATCCTTGGATCAAGGGGGATTTTGGGTGGCTGGAAGGAAAGTGACTCAGTTAAAGACTATGAGGTTGGTCACTATAAAGAGGCTGTGAGAGGACATGGCACCAATATTGGGGTGGGGGAGTATTTGAGACAGTCAATAGTGGGGGGCTGAGCACAGAAGGGTGCTTGAGATTACATTTGGTCAGTGGCTGAGTGGAGGTGGTAGAAGTTGACTGGGGCAGTACAAGATGCATGATCCCCTCAGTTGTCTCCTTCATAGCTCCCCCTCTTATCAGAGAAGAAAAGGTAGGGAGGAGATCGGGTGGCCTGTGAGGTGCTCTTTGTACAAGAACACCATACTGCACTAATGCAAGTCCTGCCTCTGTTTTGATTACGCACAGCTCTGCTCTTGCCCTAGCCTGACTTACATCACTCTTTGCAAAGTTAGTCCATTGCTGAGATAAAGATAACAAAGCAGGACCCTTGCGCAGAGGGAAGGTGGTCAGTGAAGAAGTGGCTGCGACAGCTTCAGTTTGCTGTCTGACAAACAGGGACAAGCTACCACTGCTGAAAACATCCTCAAGTGCAAAGACATTGTCCAGTGGTTTCTTGTATCCCAAAGCTGGTTCCCCTTCTGGAGTAGACTAAGCTTGAAGAGAAACACCTATGGACTGTTCCTGCTTGGGAAAGTCTTAGCACTCAGAAGTGGTGGAGGGAGGCTGGTTACTCCAACTTGGTGTCAGGCAACTCACAATATTGTCCTGTCCCTCTAAAGCACCTGGTTACTCAAGAGAGAAAATTGCTGGCACCTTTACTATGGTGAGCAGCAGCTGGCTTCTGTAGGGATGTCAGAGAAATCCCTCTTCACTGGTGACCAAAGCAGAAAATAGAACCATGTTTGGATGATTTAAGTTCTATGCATCTTGGGTTTGAGATAGAAGAGAATTTAATGGTGTTAGTAATTCCCTGGAATCTCCATTTCATCTTGAGTGACAAGCAAGATGAAAGAATTTTCATCTTATATGCAGGGGCAATGGGCACAAACTGGAACACAGGAAGTTCCACCTCAACATGAGGTGAAAATTCTTTGCTGTGAAGGTGCCAGAGCCTGGCCCAGGCTGCCCAGATTCGTTGTGGACACTCCTTCTCCGGAGAGATTCTAAACCTGCCTGGACATGATCATGGGCACCCTGCTCTGGGTGACCCTGCTTGAGCAGGGTGGTTGGACGAGATGATCTCCAGAGGTCCCTTCCACCCCCCACCCCAGTCTGGGATTCTGTGATTTTATAATACTAAATATTGCCGAAGAAAATCGCAAGCACATGAGTCCATATAGGTAACGACTTCACTTTATTTATATAAACAATTGCATCTTGAAAACATTCTTGTCCTACAAAAATAAAGTGAAAAAAATTCACAGAATTTCAAATAAATAATCTCAAACATACACATTTATCATGAAGAACCTGAGCCCAGCCAAACCCAGCAGGCTGGGTCACAGAGAAGTGCCTGCTGAAGTGTGGCTGCAGTTTACAAAGCTCCAAGCGAACACGATTCCTTCCTGAAGCAGCCTGTAACTTAACTTGAATGATAAGGGCTGAGGAATTCCTCTTTCCCTACCCCAAAATAACTATGTCTGTCCAAACTTGTCTCCCTCTGACTTCAAGCCAAACACTTTTCTCCTTGTTTATTGCAGAAGGGCGCTCTGAAAAAGCATATCCCAAAGATCTGAGTGACAACTGCATGCTCAACGAGTGTCCAAGTAGACTTCACTCTCACATACAAAGTACTGACCACCTCTTAACACAATGTTACTCAAGTTTTCCCATTTTCATGCTCCAGCTAAAAGAAGCAAACTCCCCACCCTTCTTTGCCCAGATGCACTCATACCACAGACCACCTCAAATCAGTTGCTATGGAGATATCGATCCAGCTACTCACAATTACAAACTTATATAGAGGTAATTGGTGTCACCAAAAAAATCAACAGAAAGAGGAGTCAGAGTCAACCTCTACTGCTGCCATAGCTGGTACAACACACGAGTCTCTGTGTGTGGCTGGGAGAGTCAGGAGAAACACCAAACTCAAGTCCTTTTCCACAAGGAGTCAAGGAATTTTGGGGCAAGGACCTGGAATGCCAGGTTGCTGCT
This sequence comes from Coracias cyanogaster, assembly GCA_033124195.1. NCBI lineage: Eukaryota > Metazoa > Chordata > Aves > Coraciiformes > Coraciidae > Coracias > Coracias cyanogaster. The sequence continues at coordinate 29,360 of JAVSBS010026967.1, read as the reverse complement.
CTATTCCAGTCTGAAGCAACTTTTTTTACCTATAGCTCCCCAGCTGTTTTTATGGGAAGATCATCTTCTACATTTCCTCTCTAGAAATTAAAAGAAGACACCCTTATATGCAAAGCTTGAGGTGCTGGTACAAGATCCTGTGTAACTTCTCCCGTGCTGGATCAGGACAAGCATGCCTAGGAGATTTTGTGCCAGCTAGCCCATTTTAATGACGCTTAAGCCACTTAAAATGCCTCTGTTGATTAATTATAAAAGAAAAACCATTATCCCTCCACCCTCCAGTAAGTAGAAGTCACCAGTATAGCTTGTCTGCATAAACCACTGTCAAGTCTTGGTGCCTCCGAGCTTTGCTAGGTCTGTGCTGTGTACGTTCACACAGCTTCCCAGCTCTTGCTAGTCCCAGTTTTGGGTACACAAAGCTGTACTGTGGGCACATCCTTAAAGCTATACTGTCCCTTCATCTGTAAAGTGACAGAGATTAAGGTTCTATTCTCAAGCAGACCAGAAAACTACAGCTGATAAGAGAATCTCAATAATCTGGAGTAAGTTTAAGGCCTCCCTAAACTTGCACAATAAAACATCTGTATCAAAACACCAGCAGCCTCATAATGCAGCACGAGAGTCTGTGATTTCTAAGCTCAGCATCTTATTATCATCCCCTTACACAAATAATACTTGCGACATATGCTTCGAAAACCAAGCAGGATCCAGAAGTTCTATTTTCTTTACATAATTAAATTTAAAAAGTATAATGCCACACAAAAGTAGATCGACACATAAAACCAAACATAAGTTACTGTGCAAAGTGCCTTATCTGCAGTGAGGGAGAGGTAGTATCGATAAGTGCAGCACATTTTCTGGCTTTACAGAAATCAGCGAGTCTCAAGTCCATCTATTTTTTTGCTAATCTTGGAGCACTTATGCTGAATTAATTATTTTCCCTGGCAGTTTTCATTAAGGCAATTTGTTTTCTCTTGTACTTTTCATTCAGTGGCCTGTTTTCAAGTTTAAGTAAAGTTGCTGAGGCAGTACCTTGCTTTTGTAGTGTTCTGTGATCTATCAAGTGAAAAGGCAGAGAAAAACTCCCAACAAAACCCTCTGTCAAGTATTAAAACAGCATTAAAAAAAATATATCTGGAACCTTCGTCCACTTTGGAATACATAGTTCTGTTACAGAAGACTTTAAACAAGGGATTCACCACTGCAGAGCTCCTATCAAATCCCTTTTGTAACTCGACGCCTTACTGCAGTAAGGAATCTAGGGCAACCCCCACAATGAAGATGCTCATTTGTTTAGGGGTTTTTTTGTTGTTTTTTAAACACTAAGCCATAAATAGAATAAATTAGAAAGTTAAATAAATAAATAGCTGGGTTTTTATAACTCAGCAGATCGCTCTTTCAGTAGCAGTGTGGGATTGATATCTTCCCGTGCTGTTTTCGAAGTACTAACATTGATCGTTGCCTCTGTGGGTTCAGGAGTTAAGATGTGGAAGGCGGTGAAAGGACAGCCTTTCACATTGTGGCAGATGAGCTTCTGTAAGGAGGCGGTGTTGATGATGTCAAAGCCCACTTTCCCACCGAAGGTGCTAGGCTTCCAGTACTCGGGGGAGCAGATGGCATTTCCCATCAGTCCTTTCAAGGAGAATGGTGCGCCAATCTCCACCATTGTTTCACCGAAGATGGCACCTGGTCGCGGCTTTTCTACAAGAAGGCCTGGGTACAGCTCCATGGCATCGATGTCTCCATAAAGCTCTTCCAGTTCAGCTGCCATCTCTTTTTCTCCTGTAATTGATGAGTAAAAACTGTTAAGTGGAAAAATCCCATAAGGGCTCCAAACTGGAGAACTGGAGATTTAGATTAGAAATTAGGAAGAAATTCTTCACTCCAAGGGTGGTGAGAACCTGGCACAGGTTGCCCAGAGAGATTGTAGATGCCCCAACACTGGCTGTGTTCAAAACCAGGTTGGATGGGGCTTTGAGCAACTTGATCTAGTTGGAGGTGTCCCTACCCATGGGAGAGGGGTTGGAACTAGATGGCCTTTAAGGTCCCTTCCAACCCAAACCATTCTGTGACTCTGAGTTTCACTGCAAGACTCCTGCTCGAACCCAGTAGCAGCACTGCAGGACTCTGAGTCATTTTAAGAAGAGGGCCCTCATTTGTTAGAAGGGATGAAAACTATTACCTGTAAGTTCTTCAAATGATCTGAATGGTTTCAACATGAAGCGTTTCCTGTACTCATTCAAGGACTGGTATCTCATCTGTCTGCTTTGGTCAATTGAAGCCTTTGCTACTTTCTGTACTGCAGCAGGAACGTTTTTCCCACCAGCAACCTATTTAATAAAGATGAAAAGCAGTTAAGATCTCCTGATAAAAGCCATGAGGAAGTTATGCCTTATAGTGTATGATTAATTTTGGATAGCTTTATTTTACCCCCTTGTCCTACTCCCGATTTACGTCTTTGTTGGTTAATTAACAACTTGAGGAAGTACCTACCCTGCCAGCGCTTTGCTTGGAGAAAGATTTCACCATGTGGGAAAGGCCATGCTCCAGCATGATAGAGTTGTTGTAGAGGAACTGCTGGAATGTGTACACCTGGTCATGGATCTGGAATGTGTCAGGCAGAAGTGGGTGCCAGTGGTAGAGAGTATTGAATTCGGCCGCGATTCGGTTCTGGTATTGAAATCGCTGGTTGAATAGCAGCTCAGGGTCAAACTTGAGTTTGAAGTGGTAGCCACTCAAGTGTTGCACGTAGTCCTCAATAACGATCTTGATCGTCTCTCCTGTTGGTCAGTGAAAGAGACTAGAACATTGGTACTGGTTCCTCAAGAAACTTTAGGTGGTTACCCTGCTCTGAGAGCAAATACCACTTCTGAGCTGTTCTAAAAAATACTACAGTGATCAGGACAACAAATGCTGCAACATTCTGTAATCCCTTCTAGAAGATAATTCATACATTTTATGTGGCTAAGGGAACAGCACTTAAGATCCCAAGAGTTCTTGGTCAAGGTAAGTGTTTTCTACAGCCTGCTTTCCCCCTAACCCCAAGATATACTTCCTCAGATGTTCCACAGCACATGAGAGTATCTATGTTATGTTCACTTACACAGTTGTCTATAGGATAGAAGTGGGGGATAATGAAGAAAATTCGTATCTGAAAGCAACTCCCCGCTTATGAGCTGCTTAACACAACTGTCGTGGTTTACTGTTTCGGTCAGTTTGGGCAAGATCTTCTCAAGCTTGGTGTACATTGTTTACATAAGGTGAAATATCACTGAACAATTAGACAGGGGGAGTACGTAGAATGATATTTTGCATGACTTTCTGAAATTGAGACTTAATCACAGCCTTTCTTTTAAAGCATACTTGAACTGACCCAACCCCATGGGAGAAAACCCACAACTCCCCCCCCAAAATCTGGGAGCCTGCAGTCACAGAGCCTTATGTCCTTTCTCTGAGAAATGAACCTTAGCTTCCTGCTTTCTCATAGCTTTCAGTCCTATGTCCTTTAGATAAGGGAATTCAGATTCACTTAGCTCAGTTTTCTTCAGTTCTGTTTTTAGCACAGCTGGGAGGAAGCTGTATCCCAGCACAATCCCGGGGACAGGTCATGAAGGCTCGGATCTATGCCCTCACACACCAATTTAAGTAATAGCTTTCCCTCTTACTACACCTGCTGCAACAGATAATGGGTAGAAGTGTCACAAAAGAATGTTGCATGTAGAAGTGACACTCACCTATCAATATGAGCCTGGTGGTTTGGAATAGCTGCTCATCATCCCACTCAGGATGCTCCTGTTTCAGGATGTCACAGACTCGGTTGTGTTCCCTCAGCCATATCGTAGCATACATCATCAAGCCAGGGACTAAACCAAACACCTCCTGCCCAACAGAAAACTGCAAGTGTTCAGGTACGTGAGGAGGGTAGATCATCTCTGCCTGAGTGTCCTTCACTGTTGGTGGATACATTTCTCCGTCAATCATCTGTCGGGGTGGGGGGGGGAAGAACAAACAAGAGTTGTAAGCTATGATGCTTGTGAGTTACGCTGTGTTGACTCTGTTAGTACTCTATGTATGTGTATATAAATATATATTTATGTCTTCCAAGAAGGTGGCAGGAATTTTGAGGAAAGACATACCTGGTATTTTAGCTTCCCATCCTTCAGAAGCCTCAGTTTAAGTTGTCTCTCTAGAGTCTCTCCATAAATATGGTTTAAGTCAACCTATAAAACAAAAGCATTTGGAACATTAAGTGATGATGCAAACCTGCCTTTTTTTGCTATTTTAGGATGTGTCTCACTTTTATGGCTGCCAACAGGAATTAATCTCCTAGGTGTTTACTTTTTAATTATGTTATTGTTGCATTGTAAGTATCACACACTGATGTCTATGATGAAGCCAAATTATTTCCTGGCAACTGGAGGCATCTCTGCATAAAAGCAAGCTGTTAAATTAACTGGCAATCTAAACGGACTCTGTTTAAAGTGCCAGAAGCTTTTTATTATGTAGACAGCTCTTTGTACATACACGCATATTTTAGCTTTGTTTTAGACATAGTACACTGATATTGAAGAACTCTGTCCAATGGCCGCCTGTTTTGTAGATAATGATCCTAAACCCAAGTTTGCTTCTGAAGTTCTTTTTAAACTCTCTTCAATTAGCAGCACATAAGGTACTTTACAGCACTGGACACAGCTCTGTACAACCAACAGGAAAAGTCCAGAGAAGCTCCGGATACTCACTACATCTAATGTGCTTTAGGTGAAAGCAGATTCTTGGGAATAACATAAAAAGTCAGAGAAATCACAGTGCAGGTATTTTAAACAGAGCCATGTGCTTTGCACAAGTGGTTCTGACCCAGGAAGAGGTGCTATTGAGTGCTGGAATTCTGCCTAGGAAAAAAGTTATGGACGGGGTAAGCCCATCAGTTCATGGCAAATGGCGTCCTACAGCACACGCACCAGTGTTTGGGCATCGTGACAACCTGCAAGACACTGTTCCAGCTACTCAGGAGCATCTAAGAACTAAGTGCTGTGTTGGAGTTACACAGCTATGATCGTACCCCATGGCCGAGAGCTTTGGTGAAGCCAGGTCCCTTCTTGTGGTCAGTCTTAAAGAATTGGTGAGTGAAGTGCTGGGCAAAGAACGTGAACATCACATTTGTGCCTTGTGGGTCAGGAATGAATTTTTTCCGTAGCAAAAACTTCTCCACAATCAGCTTTGAATCTGGGAGCTCCTTCTTACCTGCGAGACAAAGAAACAACAAGATATTCAAGGCAACTGTGTTCATCCAATACTTAATTTTGCTCCTAATAAGAAGGCTTAAGGCTTTCAATGTATTATTGAAGGATTGCAGCATACAAATAAGGGGAATTATCCACTTTTCCATTCTCAGTTTCTTGATTTTATTAGAAAAACTTCTAAATTCCCTGTTTTTAGCATGTAATGCAATAATGAGAACCAGAATAGCTCTTCTTTTAGGTCTTTACACAGTGTATCCAAAACATGGATACTCTTAAAGTTAAAAAGGCTGTAGACAAGCAGGTCACTTGGTACCTTCTAAGAGGACAGGGTAAGTAGAAATTCCTAGAAGTGAACATCATGCATCTGGTTTATTCCTTACCTTTAACACCCATTGGTGTCGGGCAGTCAAGCCCTACTGGTGGCAGGCTTCTCGTGTAATAGGAAAGATTAGAATAAGCTTCCCAGCTTTTGTAACTGTAATCGCTGTTGTATGTTGGTGGGCTGTCAATCAGGTGGGATCTTGCTGAAAAAGAGAAAAGGTATTTTGATTTTTTTTTAAACTGTACATTTTAGTCTTGAAGTAAATCACAAGGCTGGATCTTTTCCCTTATATTTTGGCAGCAGTTGCATTGCCAAATTCCACATGTACCAGCTACTGTTATATGGGATCACAGTTATTGAATAACAGGACTGAGTCCTGGATTATCAGAGGGATCTGACTATTAACATAAGCAATTTAGTGCAAAGTTTATGCCAGCAAAATCCTGGATTCTGTTAGAAATTAGAGAAAAATGCATTTCCATTTCAAAGCATGTTTCACAGAAATCTGCATCATGCAGGAATCTTAAGTTTTGGTTCCATTGTTTTTACCTTAGTGCATTTTCAGTTCCTAACTTTATATACGGAACAATCAAGTGCAATACTGTGGAGTCCAATGAATAACTTCTGCCAGCTGAGAGGACTAGAAGAGAGAGCTTGTACTTACATGTTAACACGTATCTCATAATAGCATCTCGTAAGAAGGGAATGTTGTTGATAATATTCCAGGCTCCTTTGAAGTGGGTGAGGATGTAGTGGACAGTATTTGGCGAAGGTTTCAATGTTAGCCTCAGCCATGTGAGGAATTCCGCTGTGAGCATCAATGGAAAGATTATTGTAAACTAGCTATTGAGACTAATCTGCAGTCCTGGAACTGAATTATCAAATTCCATTTCTGTGAGAAGAGATTTAAGATACTTACGTGTCGTACAGTTTTCCCCATAAAATCCTGTCCGTGTACAGTCACATTCATACTGATCAAATCCTGTTGTCACGCACACTCCTCTGTTCTGACAGGGGTTTGAGCAGCAAGGGTTGGCTAGAATGAAGCCAAATGCTCTGATTAGCATCTTGTGTAGCTACACCAGCATCCTCATCTCACTAAGATCACTCCTCAAATTTAGGTAGTCAATGCCCTGAAGTTTAATGTTTAGCAGGACGACAACAGAGATCGAGAATCCATTCACACCAGCCTTTCAGCCTACCATGGGTCATAGTTATTAAAAGAGGCGTAGGAATTGGTCAGTTTCCTGACAACTCCTCAGAAGAGTTAGAGTATCTCACACAACCAAGGGCAGCTTGACACCCTTTCTACCACGCATCAAGCATCCGAGACACCACAAGAGAACACAGATCATTATAAAAATTAATAAATAATCCATTCCGCAAGCTGGAAAGCACAGGAGAGAAGAGAAATCCCCAGCCGCAGCCGGAATCACGGTTGCCCCGATCCGATCGGGGCGGTGAGGGGACGGGACTCACCGGCGTGGCCGGCCGCCAGGAGCGCGGCCAGCAGGGCGTAGGGCAGGAGCATGGCCCGGCGGGGCTGCTGGATGATGCTGATGGCGGGGTGCTGGCTGAAGATGGCGGGGTGCTGGCTGATGCTGCCGCTCACACAGGCTCTGCAGTTGCTCAGCGCCGAGAAACCAGTGCCGCTCCCAGGTAGGCGCCCGCCTATATATCCCCGGCCAGCTGAGTCACCGTTTGGCCGGAAACTAATGAAATACAGAGGGAATTTCTCGCCCGCCCCGCCGCGCTGCTCGGCTCCCACCTGCCGGGGGCCGCCCCCGGCTGCCGTGACGCCGGCAGTGGGGCCCGGGGGTGCTGAGCTGGCGGCGGGGCCGTCCTGCCTCGGCCAAGCCCCCGCTGCGGAGGGACGTAGCTCTTCCGCCGCGGCTCCGGGCGCTGAGGGTTCACCTGCCTGGCTGGGTGTACGGGGGGACCTCCCGGAGCCCCCAGTCCCGTTTGTGTCCCTGGCAGCCTCGGGGAAGGGAAGAGGAGAAGAAGGAGGCGCCTCGGCGGAGGCGGCCTCTCAGCGCCCTGGCTCGGGCGATCCCCCTCGACGTCCCCTCAGGGCACGGCGAGAGGATCTTATCCCCGGCGTCCCCTCAGGGTATGGCGGCAGTGTCCCTGTCCCTGTCCCTCGGCTGTGCCGAGCGACACTGGTGCCTGGCTTCCGAAGGGTTCCCCACTTTTCTGACCCGCCCCCCCCAAACGGCCCCTTTTTGCAAGGGATGTTTAAAGGCGCAGCTCATTACTTGCACCCGCACAGAAAACGCACTTTCTGACGGAAAAAGTGCAGCGAAAATTGTCACTCGTCAGAAGAATTGAAAGGCGCCATGCCGTGAGTGTCCTGCTGAGGTTTGGGTTCCCCCCGCTGCCTCACACAGCCCCGAGAGCTCTGCAACGTCGGTATCAGGTTGTTAATGAGGTAATTTTAATATCTTCGTTAAACAAGTGGTTTGCGGACTTTTTTTCTCCCATACTAACAGTGAAAAGGGTCTCGCTGCAGAGCGCTTGTGTTGCAAATGAACACACATGGGGGGAGGGAGGACGGGAATACTGAGTGTGCTTAATTTTATTTCTCTGTATTTCTGAGATGAAATCCCATCTTATTTTGAAATGACCATGACTTTTCCCCGGTGCTTTTCCTTCAGGATACCCCCCAGCACTCTTTATAATCACTTAATAAACAAGGCTTTGCTCACTTCCATCAGCAGATCTTGCCATTTCAAGGTGCTTTACCTTTTGGTCATCGATTTATTTTTTTTTAAATCAGTATACACACCACTACTATTTTTAATCTTTTTCTGTGCGTGGAAAATGTATTATGAAAGACGTAGGATGTAACACAGTTGTGTAACTGCAGCACCGTGCTGGGGCCTTGCTGCAGTCTGCGCGTCACTTGCACTTTCGCCCATGATGTCAGCATTAAACACCCATAAAAAAAAAAAAAATTCCATTCCTTCCAATAAAATTATCATCTGAAGTTCGATGCTGACTGTGTTTAAATTGCATATCAGTGACTTCAGAATGTGGATTTGGTCCAATTTAAACAAAATCTTATTTTTGGCCCAGAGGAATCGGATTGTGGTTTAGTGAATAATCTGTACACATCAGCAGTAGGTCATCCTAGATATCTTAGTGAATGGTGCATGAAAGTCTGCAATCACATGATTCTTCTGGCATTGGAAAAGACCGATATTATATATTTATAAATTTACATGCATATGTGTTAGAAAAGCAGTGGCCTTGGTCCTGCTCTTGAAGTGGAGGATGGCAGTCGGGAGCCTGTCCTTGCATGAACCGTAGGTCACTGCAGGTTGTGGCTAGGTGCAAATCCTGGAACTGTTGCAGAGTCTCCTCAAGTGTGAAAAGGGATGTTCCCATTTTTCTTCTTTCCTTTTCCTTTTCCAGAGAGGTTCCTGTGTTACAAGGTGTCATGAGCCAAATTGACTTAATTAAGAAACACTGGTAGCATCCAGCAGAACAGGGCATAGAAAGGGCAGCATGGTGTGAGAGTCTGGATTTGTGGATTTTTTTATATGTCCATTTTACACTGATTTCATTCCTTCTTATGAAGCTTTTATTGATGCTGTGAGATAATAAGACTTTACTGAAAATATAAGGCAAGTGAGATGTTCTGTTTTAATAAGGTGCATTGGAAAATGTAAATCCAGAAAATGTCTCTAGGGTGCAGAACCAGCAGCATTAAGGGGAAAGCGGCACTAATTGTGTGAAGCTAGAGAATTACCCCTAAAATGATGCCACAAAGCTAACTGTACTAGGATGGGGTGGACCCTTGGGATCTAGGTGGCTGATACTGCTTAAAGTTTTCAAGTAATATAAATAATCAAAGTGCAAACTGTGCAGCGGGGCAGAACTTCAGCCATGACGGAGGATGTTCCTCCTTGAGAAGTGGCACTTTTTTCCAAGCAAAGGTAGCATGAAAAACTTCTTTGCTGTGAGGGTGCCAGAGCCTGACCCAGGCTGCCCAGAGAGGTTGTGGAATCTCCTTCTCTGGAGAGATTCCAAACCCACCTGGACACGATCCTGGGCACCCTGCTCTGGGTGACCCTGCTTGAGCAGGGTGGTTGGATGAGATCATCTCCAGAGGTCCCTTCCAACCCCCACCATGCTGAGATTCTGCTGTGGCAAGGTTCACCACGAGGTGGAGATTTTATGCATCAACTAACAAGCGTTCTCATTTTTTCTTATTTTTCAGCATATAAACCATATTTACAAAACACCAGCATTAGTTTTACTTCTGTGATAGTTAAAGTACACTTTGGTTCAGCTGGAAGCAGCCTGTGGAACAGAGTAGCTTCCTCAACCTCAATATTTTTACACTGTCTGAAATTTCTGGAGGAGGTTTGTTCCTCTTTCTATTTTAGGTCTAACTGCATATGAAGGTTCTGTCTAGAATATATCTTAAATTCACACCTCTTTGTGGAGTTCAGGTGACTGTTACCCTAAGGCAAGGTGTCAGGACACTATTGCCAGAAGATACAGCAATCCATAAGGATTGACATGCCTCAGCAGTGCTTCTGGAAGACAGGAGACAGAGCAGCAACAGGGAAAACACTATCCCCTGGCACTCCATTTTTGAAATTCCTTTGATATCCGAGGCAGACGCTATTGTTCTGGTAATAATGGTTTGTCTGAGATGGCATTTATGTGGAAGGGAGGTTGAGGCTCGGTTCTCATAGTTAATGTTTGCAACTCTGAAGTGAAATTCAGCTCTACCTTTCTGGGACGTTTCTTAACATGGAAATTATAATTCTGTACATAGCGGAATATAAGATAATACAGGATTTATTGCCCTAATAGTAGATAGAACCCCTGCGACCTGTAGTTGACAGCTTTTAAGGAAGCAGAAGGTTTCACCCCCCTCTTCTGCTCCATGTTTGGTTCTTGCTGTCTGACACAATAAATGATGATATGCAGCTTGGTTTTGTTCTTCTTAGTGTTTAGATGAGACCCTATTTGAGAATAAGCTCCATAAATTTAATAATTTACAATCCAAGCCACATAAAGCTCTGTTTTGTAGCAGAGCTTTGCAAGGATAAACTGTCATTAGAAACTGTTAAATAAAAGTCAGGAAAAAAATCAAGTGGTTTTAAGTGACTTGAACATAAAAAGATAAACAGAACATTTGGAATACTTCTTGTTCTTCCAAAATTTCAAATTGTAGGTGTCAAAAATGGAATTGAACAAATGCTGGAACCACCAGGTTATATTGCACTGATAAAAAATAATTCAAGAAATTACTTTATCATCAGGTGCATAAAAAAACCCAGAAGTAAACACAAGGTGCTACTTTATAATCATATTACCTCCGCAAATTAATTTAGAAATCAAATATTAAGTTTTCAATGCATTTTTGCTTGTCTCTTGTTTTATAGCTGTCCTCTCTTTCTCTATGGTCTAAGAATTTAAGGTTCCTAGAGGACATGTGCGTTTATTCTTATTTTGCATTGTATTTGGTGAATATAACAAAATAATCTACCTTTGAGTTGCAGACTCGTTAAAATTGTATCTGTAGTGAGAAAAATGATTTTGTTGCATATTTTAAGAGTTAAAGCATCCCTGGGAAGACTGTTTTTCCAGGAAAAAAAGCCACATCTCCTCTGCTCACTGGTGATTTGATGGCACAGTACACTGTGGAGCTGAGACAAAGCAGAGCACAAGTAGCTGTCTGGATGCTGGGATGATTGTGACTTCTGTGCAGTGGGTTGTCTGGCCACTTTCAAGGTCTCAATGGCTGAGAGAAAGGCTCTGGTGGAGCTGTGCCGATGGGGACATTCTGGGAGAGAGCATGACACTGCAAAGGCTGCTTGTGGTCCCTGCTGTGGTGCTGTAGAGTGAGCTGCTCATCTTCACTTCAGTGAGCACTCAGTATTTCTCTGAGGGTGCCAGAGCCTGGCCCAGGCTGCCCAGAGAGGTTGCGCAGTCTCCTTCTCTAGAGAGGTTCCAAACCCACCTGGGCAACCTGCTCTGGGTGACCCTGCAGGGGAAGGGGGAGGTTGGATGAGATGATCTCCAGAGGTCCCTTCCAACCTCCACCAATCTGTGATTCTGCGATATTTCTTTTTGTAGTTACAAAGATCCACATCAGAGCTCTCTCAGGTTGGTGTTCACCACAAGCTCAGAGGTGTAATGTGCAGTATGATGCATAGATGTCTATCTTATCACAGCTGTTCCAAAGGAAACAGAAACATGAGTGACATATTTATAGGTACTCTATAAAACCGAATGAAAGAAAACACATTTTTTTCCCTATCCACCGCTTGCTTTTACAGATTTCTATTAAAATGGAAAAATTATCCAGCTTGCTTTTACAGATTTCTATTAAAATGGAAAAATTATCCAGCCAATTGATTGCACAGGTTCTGTGCATTACCTGAGAAGAACATTGGTAAAGCAAAGACGACTCCTATCAGCTGGTTCAAAGGAGTAAATGTGATTGAAATCACTGCTTGCACTTAAACTAGCTATGAATTTATCCATGAGCCTTTTTAATGTGTCCAGTGTTTTCCCTTCCTTTGGGATTGTGGGAATCTCATCACCATCTTTAAGAGTGCAGTAAATTCCTGGTAAGCAAGTCGCTTTTATTTCTTCAGTCTGTACTTTTCTGCTTTTTTTAATTGCAAAATGGGCTCAGTCTGAGGCTTGCTATTGCAGAAAGTTTTAGTATGTCTGCATCCGAAGCAAAAACGCACTCTGAGGCTGATGGGTGCAAAGATATGACAACAATTCTGGATGTTTGGAAAATGTTCTTGAAAATCTAAGGACCTTAGGAGGAAGGCAATGTCTTTAAGCTTCTTTTGCTGCCTTCTGCTAATCAGAACTGTGTTATCAGAAGTGTTTGGTTACATAATTGCTTTAAACTTTTGTGTAATCACCCCCTGATTTGTCTGGTCAGGCAGCTGGGCTGCTAGGTCTCTGTGTCATCATGGAACGCTCCAGTCTTAGTTTCACTGATTTCATAGAATGCTAGAATGGTTTGGGTTGGAAGGGACACAGAATCACAGAATCATTATGGTTGGAAAGGACCTCCAGGGTCATCAAGTCCAACCTTTCTCCTAGCATTAAAAGACCTTAAAGATCATCTCGTTCCAACCCCCCTGCCATGGGCAGGGACACCTCCCACTAGACCAGGTAGCTCAAAGCCCCTTCTAACCTGGCCTTGAACACATCCAATGTTGGATCATCCACAGCTTCCCTGGGCAACCTGTTCCAGTGTCTCACCACCCTCACGGTGAAGAATTTTCTTCCTAATTTCTAATCTAAATCTCCCCTCTTCCAGTTTGAACCCATTACCCCTTGTCCTACCACTACAAGCTGTTGTAAAAAGACCCTCCCCATATTTCTTGTAGGCCCCCTTCAGATACTGCAAGGCCACAAGAAGGTCTGGAGCCTTCTCTTCTCCAGACTGCACAACCCCAACTCTCTCAGCCTGGCCTCACAGCAGAGGGGTTCCAGCCCTCACATTGTTGCTGTGGCCTCCTCTGGTCCCGCTCCAACAGGTCCGTGTCTCTCCTGTGCTGAGGACTCCAGAGCTGGCACCACCACTGCAGGGGGGTCTCACCAGAGCAGAGCAGAGGGGCAGAATCTCCTCCCTCTCCCTGCTGCCCACACTGCTGGGGATGCAGCCCAGGATGCTGTTGGCTTCTGGGCTGCGAGTGCACGTTGCTGGCTCCTCTCCAGCTTTTTGTCTAGCAGCACTCCCCAAGTCTGCCTCCTCAGGGCTGCTCTCAATCTACTCATTGCCCAGCCTGGACTTGTGCTTGGGATTGCCCCAACCCAGGTGCAGGATCTTGCACTTGGCCTTGTTAAAATTCAAGAGGTTGGCATGTCAAGCCTGTCAAGGTCCTTCTGGATGGCTTCCCTTTCCTCCAGCATTTTGACTGCACCACACAGCTTGGTGTCGTCCTTCCTTTAGTTCCCGTAGGTTCTGCTGGAAAACAAAAGTACTCCATTAATGGTATTTAAAACAAGGGAGGTTTATTTATTTTTCCAGAAAAATCACAGTAGTAAGGTGCCTCATTTGTGGAGGCTTTAAACTCCTGCAGTTTTGGTACTGTTGTCTGGAACACAAATTAAATTTGTTCCAGTCAAAAACAGGGATTAATGTAGGGAACAGGATGGCCTTGCACTCCAGGAAAATACCACGGACAGGGATTGGCAAGAAGTGCTTGTGCAGGGCTCTGGCTGCCTACCTAGACCTGTTTGAGGGACATAAGGAGCATGATGCTGAGGAGGGAGGCCACTTAAACGGGGTAACTAGGGGCATTGATCATTGCTTAGGAAAATGGGAGTATACTCTGTTATCCAAATCAGATGTATCAGAGTTGTATTTTTTTCCTCCTGGAATTACCCAAAAATTAAGTGTACAAAAATTGGGCAGATGGCACAAAAGCTACGGCTAGTGTAGGCAAGACCTGAACAAGTAACCCCTTCCCATGTTTTTGTTTTTATTAATAACGTTGAGTTCTTGTATTAACCCTCTGACATTCTTGACAGATTCAGGGAAGAGTCAAAGGCTGGAGTGAAACCAAGGTAGAAAGAGCAACTTTACATCCAATTTAACCAGTGAGACAAGATGTGAAATGAGATATTTGTACACTTCACCTTCACCGCTCTGCATCAAGGCCACATTTCTCCCAGGGAGGCCTCTTTGCTTTGCAATTTCTTTGCCAGTTACCTGTATTATAGTGTGACTATAGGGCATCTGCGTGCTTCCTGGTACGCTGTGAACATCCACTTGCCTGAAACTAGAGAAGAACACAAGAATTGCTCATTAATAGCAGCTAAAATTTGAATCTTTGCTGTTTCCAAAGCAAGGCTGAGCTCTCTGCTCTGGGAGGCGACTAGGCATTGAATTCATATTATTTTAAATGAAATCTAATGAACGAAGCCTCAGCAGAATGGCTTCCAGAATCGTGTTCTGCTTGTCAGATGAAATGTATTCAACAGTGTTATTCTTTTCCTCATTTGCAAACTTGGTAGTCACAATTTCAGTCCTGCCTGACTAGTTCCTGAAAAACAAGCCCTAAGTGACTTAAACTCAGCTCGAAGCACTCTAGGATGAACTTTTTCCAAGAACTGTAGACGAGTGGAGTATGAAGCACAACATTTTTATCCTACATGATAGTTAGAGGCAGAGGCTGCCTTTGAAAATTTCATCCCAGCTACTATCTGTCCCTTTTTTTTTTTTAGGTGGCAAGTCTTTTAACTCCTATTTATGGTGAATTTAAAGGAAAGGGCTATAAACATAAGCTATTAGTTTATGGCAGCCATGCTCTGGATCAGATTTCTGGATTATTTTAAGAATCTGGATCAGATCTCAGATTATTTTAATTTCAAATAGTTTTTGAGAGACCTTGTTTGGATATACTCGTCTATGGAATTTTCTTCCTGTTTGAACTGTACCTCTCAGAATGGAAAATATTTTCATTGTTAATTGAATGAAGAAAGGGTTTTTTATTGGCTTAAATTCAGCTACTGAACTTAAACTGTGAACTTCTTTGCTATTGTGATTCTGTTCTGTGGGGTTTTTTTTTAGCAGAGCCCATTTTTCTTCCCATGCAGCGTCCATACGATTTATATTTCCCATGCAGGCATTTGATCACATACATCATGAGATTTTGTAACTCCCTTCCATGAAGAAACATCTGCTGACATTTTATCTGCTTTTTGTCAGCTCGCAAAACAGCTGCAACTCATATTAGGATAATAGCTTCTGTTGTGCCATTATACTAAGTGTTGTACATCAATGCAATCCAACATCTCTGTGTGGAAAACCTCCACTGAAAATCCAGCCATGGAGAGAAAATTTGTAATTATTGTGTTTCTCATTGCAGATGCTGGAATGGAATTGTCTTTTAACTGCTTCCTGCTTAGCTTTTAATGGATTCTTTCACCCAGTCTCATGCTCTTTTGTTGTGCAGCCGAAAGCTGGGCTGTTGTTGCGCAGTGAAAACCATACTTTGTAATTTTCCATGGCTTCCCAGCATGCTGACATTAAATGGGATAAAGGAAACTCTAGCAGGTTTTACTGAGTAGAAAATTGTTTCGGCATAATGCCTTTTTAAGTAAGCCACCTCTTTGGGTGCTAAAGTTTATTTATTTTATTCATTAATCACTTTTCTCATTCAGTTTACCAAAAGTAAGCATTATTTCTGCAAAGAAGAGATTTTCTTTTTCTACAAGAGCATTTAGCAGATCAATTTACAACAGTGCAAAACCTGCTGTTTGGTCTGGTGACCCCTGCTCCTTAGGGCTTTGTGAGGTTTCCCAAGAATTCATAGCTTCATAAGGGGAGCTGTGTTTAGTCACTAAAAGAAGTCCACAGATCCTGTAGATAGAAGGTTCATAGTTGTATTCATCAAATGCTTAAATAAGAGCTGAGCCTGGGATGTGATACAACCTTTCCTTTGTCCTGTAGCTCTACTTAAAACCCACACCATTCTATGATTCTATGAGTCTCTTAACTCAGGCAGTTCGTTGTAACCTCTGTCCTTAAAGCAATGCTTAACAGAATTATTAGGATATTTTTACAATCTAAAGTACATGAGTGTAACATCTCATCATGATTGTCCACTCTCTTAGCTATGGAGGAGTTTCCCTCAAGGTCTAATATATTGCAATAAATTTTCTGTATGTGAAGCTCACATGAATAATGATTGTGAAAGCTTATGCATACAGGGCAGTAAGACTCCTTGTTAGGGCTCTTTCATTTTCAACTGCCATTGGAGGTTGTAGCATGATTAAGAACACTTGTTCAGTAATAACATTCAGTGCTTTGAGAAGGGGGCAGCTCCACTCCACAACTTCGTGTTGGGAGCTGTCACTCAGTGCCCATAGAAGATGACGCCATCAAGGTATATTCCTCACAGAGGACTAGGTGTGAATTAAAATGTTGATACTGAAATGTAGAGTTCATTAAAACTGACTCTAGCTCTTCAGGGCTGGGAGACTGGAGGAGTCATCTGATGTCAGACAAACAAAAATGTTCCATGACACAGATCCTATGGCAGCCCTTTGGGATGGACAGTGGAGCAGCCATGCCCACACAAATTATAGTAATGGCTTGCACTGGGATGGGGAGGTTCCTAGAGCAGCTTGTGCCCACTGCAGGCTGCCCAAATTCCCAAGTCTCCTTTCTAGTCATCTCCTGAATGGAATCAGGAGTGTTTTCCAATGTTCTTGTAGTGGCTTGTCACTTTGCCTCACTTCCAACATACTTCTGCAATTAGCAAAAGTAGGAAGATATGGAGAAATAAAAGGGGTGGAATGATATTAAGTGAGCTGGTTACTGGTGAAGGAAAAGGACTCGGAGACATGATAAAAACTATTCCCCATGATCCTTTTCCTTGAAGGGCCTTTAGAAAGTCAAGCAAGTGGGTAACTTGCTGTAATTATTTGTAGTTACCAGTGGGAATTGAAGGCACTTTAAGAAATATTCTGAGTTAAACTACTCAGGTCAGAACAGGAGTTTTAATCCAGGAAGATTTTGCCGAAAAAATGTAAGGCTCAGGAGAGAAACTTCTGCTTTTTTCAAAGTAAAATTAGATGATTGTGAAGGAGACATCACATCATGCTGCGTCTTGCCAAGACACATGACTCTAAGCAAAGGCAAATAATTTAGAAGTTGTTCAAATGGTTTTATGCTTTTTTTTTGCCAATTACATAATGCCATAAAAACCTGGCAGGCTCACTGGGCTTAAAAGCAAGCCTCTGAGGGAAATAATGCCACAGCGATACTCATCAGAAAATAAAGTCTCACTGCTTTTAATTTATTTTCCCTGGAATTTTCAATTAGGGAAGATGTATCACAATCAAAGATACAAAAATAGAAAGTAATTCTGGAGATACAAATTCTGCAGTAGCTGTGGGAGACTAGGCCCGCAGCCTGGCCACTTCATTCTCTGCCAGGGAAAACATCGCACATTCCATTTTGGTTCTTGAGCTGCGTCCTAGGTTTCAGCCACTGTGCTGTGACCGGAACGGCACCCACTCATTGCTTCTGTTTATCTGTGTTTGGGAACCAGGGCCTGGTGAATGGCACAGCTGCAGGAGCTGTCTTGAGGATCGTCCCTGTACAAGCAGCAAACCAAGGGGATGTCTCCTGAGAGGGTGTTTTCTCAGAAAAGGGTATGTATTGATTTGTTCAGGTACGGAATCATCAGCCTGCAGGTTAAAGGACTAACTCACATCTAGCAGAACATCTCATCGCTGTTCTCAAGGGTGATACCTATGATCTTGTGAACAGATTTATTATTGTACTCCACACAATTCACCCTATATAATGAATTTTGATCGTGTTTCTTTGTGGAGCAATTGTAAATTTGGTTTATTATTGACATGACTCTCTTCCACTATTTTTCTGTTCACCCAGAGGTGGTCTCTAAAATTTTTATTTATTTATTTCTCATCCTAGCCCTCAGTGAAGAGGCAATAAATCACACAAACCCAACTGAAAACATTTCAGCATGTCCCTCGGTGGAGAGAAGATAAATCGTACAAACCCAGCTGAAAACATTTCAGCGTGTCTGGTTTGATTGTTTCCACCAGCTGTGGAAATTCTGTGCTGGTGCCACTCTGTGCCTTGCTGTGTGCTCCTTATAGGTAGTTCATTAAGTAAATGAGGGCTTTGCAACATGTTGTGGCAATGCATGTTATTTTGGGTTTGTGTTTCACATGGCAGTTTTTCTGGGGTTGTTTTGGAGAGAATTGCCAGAGACCTCGGGCCAGTCAGCCCTCAGCTTCGGCTTGAGGTCAGGTTTGGGTGGAAATAGCAGGCTATGTTTCGCCATTATAGACTTCTGTCTGGGGAGCTAATTTTGTGCTGGTGCCCCCAAGGACTTGTTGCTTCTTTGAGCCACCAGCAGTTCCTTTGAAGTGACTGGTTCCAGACCATTGCAAAGGTTATCACAATCCTGGGGTAGGCCTTCAGGGTTTTCGAGGTCAGCAGGTGGTGGCAGGGCCAGTGGGGATGACCATTCCCCACTGCCTTTCGCTGAGCTCTTCTCCTTTGCCTGCAGGTCCTTAAGAGCTGGGAAAAAAACCTGCGTAACACTCTGCAGTGTGTGTCTTCCCTCTTGACTTGATTTTTGTAGGGAAGGGCCATAGGTCCTATGCAAATAGCTCCCCTGTGGCTTTCTCTAACCACAGACACAACTCCTGAAAGGCTCCTCCACCCTCTCTCCTGGACTCAGTGAACTCGGATGATTCTGTGTCAGGTCCATGGGCATCTTGGGGTAGCTGTTAATGGAAGCGTGGATGTGGCAAGCAAGACCTTGTGAACTTCCTCTTGGTGAACTCCTTTGAAATAGCTGGTGCTCCTGCCTGTATCAATGAAATATGTAGTGTTTCGCAGAAAGTAGTTCTTAAGTGTTGTAACTTAGCTCTTGAGGAATTTGAAATGTTTATAGACTTTCCAGAGGGTAGGAAAAAGGAGAAATATTTATGTGTAGAGCAGTTTGATGTTTCATTTGTTTGGTAAGAATGATTAACCCCCTTGCCTAACACTCCTTGTCCCCTGCTCTTTAACACTAATGAATGTAAATGCCATAAAAGCAGTGCTTTGAGAAGTCATATATTACCGTCATTCTAAGACCGACACTGAACAGGGAAGAAAAAAACCCCACAAGTGCAAAGCACTTTGCACAGCAGGAATTACTTGATAATCCGGGTAACATCCTTTTTCTGTGTGCTGCACTTCACTGCGCGTAGAGTTTCATGGTATCAGTTGATCTGTTTCCTCCTCCCAGACAAGTCTCTGCAGCTCCATGGAGATTTACATCGCAATGTTCTGGATATTCTATGAGTCTCATCCTGGGGATGGAATATTTTAGTGATTGCCAATTACCTGTAAGCCCTCCTTAGCACAAGGCAGCGTAAGATTAACATGAAACAAAGAGCTTGTGCACAACATTGGATATTAGGAAGAAGTTCTTTACTGAAAGTGTGGTTAGGCTTTGGAACAGGCTGCCCAAGGAAGTGGTGGAGTCACCATCCCTGGAGGTATTCAAAAAACTAGTAGACGTTGCGCTTTGAGACGTGGTCTAGGGGTCAGGGAGATGTTGGATGAAGGTTGGACTTGATCCTAGAGGTCTTTTCCAACCTAAATGATTCTATGATTCTAATATCAAAATTTGGACAGTGAAAGTGTTTGTGGTGAAACAAGCCTGTATGCAGGACTTTGTCTTCCAAGCCAAAGGTTTCCTTACACTGCTCCCAGTCCATCAGCTGGGTAATACTTACCTAACTGTAATTTGGAACCAGTCCTGATGTGAAACCTCTGAGTTGAGGCCTGCAGTCATCAAAAGTAGTGTTGATTGGGATAATGTGTTTCATTTTGTAACCTAAGCCTGTTTGGATTTTGTCCGGGTGAAAATTTCAAAACCTCCCCTTCCCACGGTGTGCTGTTTCCAGCTTCCTTAGGAGGGTAACTCTAATTTTGCTCTTGCTAAATGGCTCCTTTTTCCTTAGATGCTTAACCAAAATACTAATGAATTGTTAACCACCCGTGAATTAAAAACAGGCTTTTCCACCTGGCATAGCTATGTCCTTGTCTCTTGCTTTGAATTGCACATTTCATGTAGCCATTTTTAACCATCTTTTTAACTTATCACTAGCTGGGGTCAATAGCAGTATCAGTCCTGATTTTGGAATGGAGTGCTCAGCCCTGAGCTCTAATCCCACCTGTGCCCAAGGTCAGGCATTCCTGAGCAAGGGACACTACTAGGAAGGCTACAGAACATGTCTCCAAATATTGTGATCCCTGCTGTGTCCAGATTCACGTCCAGGCCTGAAAGGGTAGATTTGAAGCTTGTGGCAAACAGCTTATTCCACATTTGCATAATTTCTGTTTAAAATAGAGCACAGTGCCTTTTCTGGAGTATACACAAGGGCCTTTGTTTTAACGAGAGCTGAAAGTGTTTTAGTCCAGCCTGGCAAACAGACCGAACCCCATGCTTATTCCATGCAGCTGTTGCAGGTTCGAAGCATGGCTCCATAGAGAAGTTTTTTATCAGCCTTTCAGTTCACAGAATCATAGAATCATAAAATCATAAAATGGTTTGGGTTGGAAGGGACCTTCAAGATCATCTAGTTCCAATCCCCCTGCCATGGATAGGGACACCTCCCACTAGACCAGGTTTCTCAAAGCCCCATCCAACCTGGTCTTGAACACTTCATAGAATCATAGAATCGCAGGAGTTGGAAGGGACCTCTGGAAATCATCCAGTCCAACCCCCCTGCCAGAGCAGGATCACCTAGACCAGGTTGCACAGGAACATGTCCAGAAAGGTCTTGAAAGTCTCCAGAGAAGGAGCCTCCACAGCCTCCCTGGGCAGCCTGTTCCAGTGCTCGGCCACCCTCAGAGTAAAGAAGTTCCTCCTCAGGAATTAAGTGGAATCTTCCAGGGATGGAGCATCCACAACTTCCCTGGGCAACCTGTGCCAGTGTCTCACCACCCTCAGAGTGAAGAACTTCTTCCTACTTGCCAATCTAAATCTCCCCTCTTCCAGTTTGAAGCCATTATCCCTCATCCTATCGCTACAAGCCCTTGTAAAAAGTCCCTCCCCCGATTTCTTGTAGACCTCCTTCAGTTACTGGAAGGCAGCAATTAGGTCTCCCCGCTTGGATCAGTTGTTTGAATCAATGCTGGAAGACAATAGACATGTTAGAAAAGCATGAAAAACAGAAGCTGGGCAGGCAGATTTGGAAGAAAACTTGCTCTTATTTTATGTCCGAGAGCAGATCTAGAGCAGGAGTACTAGCATGGTATGGCATTGCTGCATGGTTTTTCAGATGCAAGATGAACTGTGGCCAAAGAGCTTCCAAAGCGACTTTCATGGATTTAAGGACCTACATAAAGCTTTTCATTCCTCCTTGCACTGGATGGGCCATTGAAGGATTCTTCTGTTCCTGCTCTCACAAAAGCTATGGAACAAGAAGCTGCCAGCATATTTGATGTTAATTTGTGCCCAGTTCCTTTGATGGATTTCATTGACTGAGCTGATTTATTTGCTGAATTAAATATCACTTCAAAAGTAACTCTCTGCTCCTGCTAATTTGAGAACATGCATCATATTTTGTTGACCTCTGTACAAAAAGGAGTAGATAATCGAAATCTCCTTTCTCCCAATTCTAGTTTGGACTCTCACCTCTTTCTGGTGAGAAAAACAGGGAAGATGCCTATTTTGAGGGTCAGTGTACCTGCTGGGTATTGCAGCTAATGAGGAGGATATGTATAAAAACCTCTGAGAGGCAAAAGAAAAAGGAACAAACTTTATTTTACTAATTTGAAAATTAAAATATAATAATTAACACTAAGGTAAACAACAGAAAGAAAATGTTTTGCTTAGTTACTAAATAAGTACCATTAGGCAAATTAGATGACAAATTTGAATTGACATGCAAACTGTACAGGGAGTGAATCCCCAAGTAATCCATACAAATTGTGTGGTAGCAATAGCTGTCTTTCTTGTTCTTTGAGTTCACACCACCTCCCTTTGTCCATAGGATGTGACATGGCCTGGGAGTTGTGTGATAGAGGGTTGTTTGCCTTCTCTAGTTACATGAACTGCTCAGCTCACAGAGGTTGTCAAAAACCCCACCTCTTGCAAAGCCTGGGGCTTATGGTGAGCTGTAAGCTCCACAACACCAGGTTACTCCTCTGTAGCTGGGTTAGAGTCTTCAGGTCAGGAAAAGTTTGGGGATGTGCTCAAATAGTCTAAAATGTAGATGAATTCTGTGCCTGATATATGGCTATTGTATTTCTACCTGTGATAGATGTAGGTGTGATTTAATGACTCATCTTCCTGCCTAATTTGGGGTATTTCTTTTCGAATAGCAGCACTAGGTGGCACACAAGGTCAGGTCAGAGCACCTCACTTCAGGAAATGGGGTGAACCTGCTCCCTGGGATGACCATTGAAATAACTGCAGGGAGCCTGTGACGCATGCTCCGAGGCCTCTTGCCATCTATTGCAGCTTTACAGAATCCCGGCATGTTGGGGGTTGGAAGGGACTTATGGGGATGACCTTGTCCAACCTTCCTGCTCTATCATGGTCACCCAGAGCAGGTTGCCCAGGATCATGCCCAGGTGGGTTTGGAATCTCTCCACAGAAGGAGACACCACAGCCTCTCTGGGCAGCCTGGGCCAGGCTCCATCACCCTCACAGCAAAGAAGTTTCTTCTCATGTTCAGATGGAACCTCCTGGGTTCCAGTTAGTGCCCATTGCCCCTTGTCCTGAAACTGGGCACCACTGACAAGAGTCTAGCCCCATCGTCTTCACCCGCGCCCTTTAGATAGTGATAAGCATTAATCAGATCCCCTCTCAATCTTCTCCAGCTCAACAGCTCCAGGGCTGTCAGCCTTTCCTCAGCACAGAGGTGCTCCAACCCGCTCAGCATCTTTGTAGTGTCTGCTGCACTCTCACCAGTAGTTCCTTGTCTCTTTTGAACTGGGGAGCCCAGAATTGGACACAGTATTCCAGAGGTGGCATCACTAGGGCAGAGTAGAGGAGGAAAAATCCAAGAGATGCTGAAGCTGTTCTTGACAACAGCTGCATTTATGTGCAATAGCCGTTTACCACCTGGATGTATTGTCCCACCTTTCTGCAAGCACAGTTAATTCTATTCAGACTTTGAAATGAAAAATCACCTGTGAGTAAAGTGCATGTAGCCTACATAAAGCAGCCTTAGGTTGAAGTTCATAGATCATGGAATCACAGACTAGTTTGGGTTGGAAGGGACATTTCAAGGTCTTCTAGTCCCCCCTGCCCCCTGCAGTGAGCAGGGACATCTGCAACTAGAGCAGGTTGCTCAGAGCCCTGGCCAACCTCACCTGGATGTTTCCAGGGATGGGGTATCAACTATGTCTCTGGGCAACCTGGGCCAATATTTCACCACCCTCAGCATCAAAAATATCTTCCTTCTCTGTAGTCTAAAGCTCCCTCTTTGAGCTTAAAAATATCACCCCTTGTCATGTCAGAACACATTCTGCTAAAAAGTCTGTCTGACAGGCCCCTTGAAGTACTGAATCCATTCTTGCTTCTCATAACTTACAAGGAAGATGGGGGCTTGGTGGTCTGTGGGGTTGCTTGGATGCTTCTTGGGTCTTGGTAAGAAGAGAGAGCTCTGCACAGGGTCTGTTCAGTGAATTCCTGCTGCAGACAGATCTGTGCAATGAAGGTGAGATCCTGGTGGGAAAGAGCATCTGTGGGGGGGCCCCAGGTTAACACCACTACTGTGATGGAAGCTGTTTGCTGGTTCTGTTACATGTCATTTGCTTTGTCTTCTTGTACTTGTAGTGGGTCTGGCTGAGCTGATTTTTCCCGTAGCAGCCCTCACGGTGCAGTGTTTTGTGCTGGGAGCTAGAAGGGTGTTGAAAACACACCCCTGTTGTGACTACTGCTGAGCAGTGCTCGCACAGCACCAAGGCTCTTCCCAACATTACCCCCCTGGTGGGATGGGGTGGGCAAGATCTTGGGAGGGGACACAATCAGGACAGCTGACCCAAACTGACCAAATGGATATTCCATACCATATGACGTCAGCTCAACTATAAAGCTAGGGAAAAGGGGCTGGGCGAGGGGACGCATTCCTTTGTCCTCCAGAGCAACCACTACATGTTTTGGAGCCCTGCTTCCCAGGAAGGGGCCAGACATCACCTGCTGATGGGGAGTAGAGAATAAATCTTTGTTTTTCTTTGCTTCCGTGCGCAGATGTGCTTTGCTTGCTTTGTTATCAGTAAACTGCTCTTGTTTTACCCATAAGGGTTTTGTTTTCCTATCTTATTTTCCTTCCTCTTTGCTGAGGAGGGAGAGGAAAAGGGGGAGGGTGATAGAGCAGCTTAGTAGGCTCCTGGCACTCAGCCAAGGTTAACCCACCACATACTCTAGCTTACTGCTATCAATTTTATAGTGTACTTTAAAATAAATGGGCTTCTGTGTTTCTATCAATTTAGCTATAAAGACTTCTTTTGGGCCTCACTAGCTTTGTGCAGATGTGTAGATCTTTGGTTTAGACTTGTTGGTGCTGAGAAACTCACTAAGAAACTCCCTCACCCCTCACCCTACCTGAGTGCAAAAGGGTGATCAGTGTACCTCCAACAACTGCCAACCAAATGTACTGAGAACTCCATGCTTCCACTCTCATCAACAACAGGACAGACCTAAAGAGCTGAAGAGCTGAAGCCTGCGGTTGCCTTGGTTGCTCAAGTCAGCTCAATCTAAAGCTGAATGTAAAGCTGCAAAACGATTTCTGGTTATGGAAAGTCTTGGCCAAACCTGTGTATGAAATTCAAAGTAGTGTGTCTAAGGGGAAGTGGTCTTAGCTGTACCTACTCAGTGGTAGATACTGAAGTAGCTCCCTCTGAGGAAGACACTGTGGAGCTCCTGTACTCTGAATATGTGAAACCACATGAAGAAATTGGGAATATTTTTCAAACTAATGTAAGTTCTGTGCATATGAATGTATTATACTATTTGTTTAGGTACATCTATGCTCAGCCCCAACTTGATGGATTTTCAGACACAAATCCGCATGACAACCCTACTTCCATGATAACTGTTTGCTCACCCAGGTGCTCTCTGCTGCTTGATATGCTGTTAAGGGGTGATAAGTTTAAACTAAAAGAGGGAGATTCAGACTA
Organism: Coracias cyanogaster; assembly: GCA_033124195.1. Taxonomy (NCBI): domain Eukaryota; kingdom Metazoa; phylum Chordata; class Aves; order Coraciiformes; family Coraciidae; genus Coracias; species Coracias cyanogaster. The sequence goes on along the minus strand of JAVSBS010026967.1, from coordinate 4,129 downwards.
GAGAGAAGGAAGGAATACTTGACACTGAGGGTGGTGAAACACTGGCCCAGGTTGCCCAGAGGGGTGGTTGATGCCCCATCCCTGGAACCATTCCAGGTGAGGTTGGCCAGGGCTCTGAGCAACCTGCTCTAGTTGCAGATGTCCCTGTTCCATGCAGGGGGGTTGGACTAGATGACATTGAAAGGTCCCTTCCCACTCCAACCAGTCTGTGATTTTATGATAACTGAGTGTGACCTCAGTTTTTTCAGTTCTGGCTCAAAGCTAGCATCTTTTTGTCTGAAGTTTTATCATCCTGATCATGATTCCTAACTACATACATACATATGTCTCACTTCCAGCAAAGGTTTTAGCTGTGTCTGGTATCTCTTTTAGTGAAAACCCCAGTGCAGTGGCATTTGAGTCTTATGTCACAATCCAAAAGATCTGATTTCCCCAGCCCTTCAGGCAAAGAAAGTCAAAGGAGTAGCTGAGCAGGATCACAGCTGGGAGGCTGTGAGGTGTCAAGACAAGTCATCAGATAAACCATCTGAGAGGAGAGCAATAAATTAAAGCTGATAACGTAGTCAAGACATCTTTCCATGTGGTGAAGAGCTGGACAGGGCTGTGTCCTGGGGAAGCACCCTCAAATTGCGGTCTTTGGTGAACATCAGCAAGGTGAAAATTAAATCCACGTCCAACAAAGACTCAGAGAATGATGAGTCAGCAGATGTGGGGACATCTTTGTTACACAGAAGAGTGGCCAGCTGCCAGAGAGTGATGGGAAGTGTTATTTTTATCTTCTAGCTTCTTTGACAGCAGTTTATTAAACCTGAGCAGATCCAGTTTATAAAGAAAACCTCGGCTGGTAAGTGTTTCTCCTTTGGTTTCTTTTATCATTCTTGGTGTGATTCATGCTATATGCTGTGATGCAGGTTGTGTTTGCCTTGCTTTTTCTGTGTGTTGCTGGCTCCTACCATACTGCACAGATGTACTTATGGATATACAGAGGGTGTGTATGTGCGTGTGTACATGTGGCACATCCAGCCACATAAACATGTATTTACAGTATTTTCTGAGAATCCAGTGTGAAAATATAATTTGGTGTGTCTGCAACTCTAGACCTAATTCCAATCTGCATCATAAATATATAGTAGGCAATTTCATAGAATCATAGAATCACAGAGTGGTTTGGGTTGGAAGGGACCTTTCAAGGTCATCTAGTCCAACCCCCTGCGGTGAGCAGGGACATCTGCAACTAGAGCAGGTTGCTCAGAGCGCCACCCAACATCACCTGGAATGTTTCCAGGGAATTGTTGAAAGGTCTGGCAGTGGATTAAACTTTGGATAAATTGTAGATAAAAATCTTTGTATCAGCCATTTTTTGAACTTGTGGTCATCTCATCTTATACATAAATTACTTCAAGCTAATAAACCAAGTGATTCACATAGATCCAGAGGCTTTGTGTGGTGCTGATTGTTTCGGAGCATCACTATGCTCTGTGGATCCTGTTTCCACCAGGGGCCTGTTGCACTCCAAGAAGATAAAATTAATGATGACAGATCGATTACGTGGCCTTCCTGCTCATCCTTTCCTTCTGCATTTCCACCCGATCACTTCAGTCTGTGGATGAGAGAATCATAGAATGGTGTGAGTTGGAAGAGGCTTTAAAAATCATCTAGTTCAAGCCCCCCAGATGGCACAGCTCTTTATCTAATTTGGCAAGGAAGAACAAGGCTGTGTGCGCATGTGCTGGGCAGCGTAGCCTGAGGCATTGTGTAACAAAAGCATATGGAGCAGTTCTGGCACTGTCACAGCTGGCAGCGAAGAGAACCAGGGCACTTTGCTGGGACAAACAGTTCCCTTATTAAGACATAGCACAAACATGGGGGTGTCCTCCTTGAGATTCTTTCACTTCTGTGGAGCTTTTACCACTGTGCTGAATTTGAATTGGAAATATAGTTTCCAGGTAGTTATAAGGAAAGGAGCACTTGGGTTTTTCTACCTAACCTTTCCTTGCTAATGGCCCTCTGTGTCTATTGGACTACTCGGTGTTTTCTCTCTGACTCATTACATCTGGCTGGTCTTCACTCTGAGGGTGGTGAGACACTGGAACAGGTTGCCCAGTGAAGTTGTGGATGCTCCATCAGTGGAGGTGTTCAAGACCAGTGACCTTGGTCTGCACAGGAGCAAGTGCAAGCAAGAGCCTTTCTGCACGTGCCAATCCATGGTAGTGACTCTAAACATGGAGTGTTATCACTGCTGGAAGCAGAGACATCTGTGAAAATCTGTCGTTAACTTCAAACTGTGCCATTAGTTAGAAGAGACCAAGCTGAAATCACTGAACAGAATTACTTCTGTTCTAGCTCAATCCAGGACATGAGTGCTGTGGCCTTCCACACTCCTGTATATTTTGCTCCCAATATTTTGATCCAATCTACTGTTTACTAGTGGGGCCAACATAATTTATTTTGATTCCTCCATCAGTGCATTTTTTTTCAGATCCCAGAGTCTTCATTAGTCAGTGATTTTTAGTCTGAATTTCAAACTGGAATGTATTTCGTATAATTTTCCATTTACACTATCTTCCTCTATTCCTTCAGATGCATGCAACGTGTAACAGGAGCACTCAAGGATGATGGCAATTTGTAGGAAATCTAAATAAATTGAGTGCATCCATCCCCTGCACAGTAGAAGTCAATGAAATTCCAACAGTGAAGCCGTTCTTTGCAGGACAGGGTGAAGTGCTGGGCCCTGAGCTGTGGGCCCCAAGCTGGAGTTGACCTGTGGATGAGTCGCAACCTAGCAGAATGTTTTGTTGTTTCTGTTGGCTTCATGTTCCAGGGGCAGAACTTGGCCCACCTGTGTCTCTGTGGCTCCACCCTCACCCAGGTGCTCATGGTTGGGGTGGTGGATGAGGCCAGGATTATATTAACCAGGAGCCAATTGGTTGAAGGATCTTCCTGTTGGGTGTGGCTTCTGTTGGGGCTGGTTGCATTCTGCTGAGCTCTCTCAGGGGTGTCCTTCCATGTGAAGGGCTATTGAGGGAGCCAGCTCTGTCTGTTGTGTCCAGCAGACAATGCTGGCACCACAGTGGGCAGCAGAGGAGCTGGGCCCACAGGAACCTGTGACAGGACTGTCTGAAAGAAATGTTCCAAGGGGATGTTGCTGAGTTCAGTGTTGGCCTGTGTGATCAGGTGACTGATGGCAGCACAAAATGATGATGGCTGAACGAGCACAACAAATTCGGCGTAGTTGACAGCTTGGTCTGAAGGAAAATCCTATGAAACTGGATAAAATGAGGCTGAGAACCCCGTCAAGGAGATCCTGTGTGCTGCAGCTGAGGTTGCAAGAAAATGAAGGTGAGCAGAAAGTGACAAGGTGGGACCAGCTTGAGCAGAAAGCATTTGTTAGTAAGAAAGTGCCAGTGAGCAGAGATATAGAGACAAAGTGATGGAAGTGATAAAAGTAGTAGACAGCGTTTGTGAGTAGAAAGAGACAAAATGAGCAGAAAAGTTTAGGAGGCGTTTGTGTGTAAAAGAAGAATGTGAAGAACCCCAATTTCCATGTAATAAAAGACTGTGACTTGAATGTGCTTCTGTGAAGAAGATAGTTACGGAAATATGATGGCTGAAAGCGCCTGTGTGAAGAATTGCCCCAAAGGTTCTCCAGACTCTGGCCTGAATGGTGGGGCAATGCCCCTAACTTGAGTCTGGATGATGGCAGTGCTCCAGGGCTTGGATAGTGGTAGGGTAATTGTTGCCTGAAAGGTTCTCTGGATCCTGGCCTGAGCAGTGGGGCGATGCCTATAACTTGAGTCTGGATGATGGTAGTTCTCTGGGTCTCTAATCTGGTTGATGGTGGCTCTCTGGAGTCTGAGACTAGGAGTTGGCAGGGTAATACTGCCCATGAAGTTTTCCAAATCCTTATCCTGGATCATGGTAGGGTAGTTATTGCCTGTAAAGTTTCCAAATCCTTGGCCTTGATGATGGTAGGGTAATTAATGATGTTTGTGAGGAATTGCCCAAAAAGTGGTCTGGATGATGGTATTTCTCTGGACCCTGGCCTGAATGGTGATAGGACAATTATTGCCTGTAAAGTTTTCCAAAATCCTGGGTCTGGATGATGGTAGTTCTCTGGACCCCAGTCTGG
>JAVSBS010026965.1:2985-23980 GCA_033124195.1 Coracias cyanogaster | reverse complement strand
AAAAGATTCCCCTGGAGAGGCCCCGCCGAGCAGGAGGGTCTCTGCTGAGGGAGCTGCGACCTGGGGAGAGCCCGCGCTGGAGCATGGGAACAGGGAGGGTGCAGGGGTGACAGTGAGGAGCTACTGACCATCCTGTGACCTGCATCCCCCTGCGCCACTCTGGGGTAGGTTGTAGACAAGTTGGGTGTGAGGAACTGAAGTTCAGCTTGAGAGAGGGAGGAGGAAAAGTGTTGTTTTAATGATTGTCTTTGTTTCTTACTACCTAAATCTATTTTAATTGGCAAGAAATTAAATTAATTTTCCTCAAATCTATTTTGCTTGCAGCTGTAATCGGTAGCTGATCTCCCTGCCTTTATTTCACTTCATAAGCTTCTCAATCATATTTTCTCCCCTTGTCCTGTTGAGGACAGGGAGTGAGAAAGCAACTGAGTGGGTGTCTGTCAGCTGGCCAGGATCAACCCATCACAACATCATGAAGCTGAAGACAGATGATTATGCCATGAAATTGGAAGTTCACTGTATTTCTTATAATAAGCATTAGTTTGCCACCTTCACCTCTTGAAGGTATTATTTAATAAAATAGTGAAATTATGGGACTAATGAGACAAGTGTTGTAAATTGAATACCGCAGGAGGTGCAAAATACTTCATATATTTTGATCTGTATTTTTTGACAGCATACTTTAGTCTGTTCTGTACACACTAAATAAATTAGTCTCACAATGCCTGCATTGTTCTTGTATGACATATTTAAAATAACACTAGAACAGGGACTGCAACTATGTATGCAGGCTAAAGAGGTATCTCCTATATCACACTGTAGCTATTATTGTTGCATGCTTTATTCCCTGACTAATCTTCATCAGAGTTAAACTTCCTCTTTTAGGAAGTGTGACATGTCAAAAAAGAGAGAAATTAACTTAGCTCAGCTTCTCCCTGAAGAAATAGCCTAAATGGTGAAAAAAAAAAAGAAAAAAAAGCAAGCCGTAGTTTCCATCACAATCAATTTGTGAATTTGAGTCCCTCCACTTTTTTTTTTTTTTTTTTGAGTGAAGTATTATTCAACTCAACATGGGTTTCTGCACATCTTGGAAAATCTCAAAACATTCTTTCTTAAAGCACAGAAATAGGTGATGCTATCTGGTGAGTTCACAGGTGAAAATCGTGTGCAATATGCTAGTCTAATAAGTGCACCATTACTTTTGGCTAGTTTCTGTGGTATGCTCCGCCAGGTTGCGGTGGAGGGAAAACACCTCAATCTAACGAGCACCATACTGAAAAACTGAACATTGCAATGACTCAAGGCAAGAAGCAGGGAAGAGAAGGTGCATCACCGCATGAGAGCTGCAGGTTATCTGCAAAAACAAATTCCATATATTCTCTCAGTGTGTGCAGCACTTAGCAAAATATATGACAGGGAGGCATTGCTGTCTGTGGGCTGGTTGCTAGAGGCATGAATGGAGAAACACTGGTATTTTGTCTGTATTAAAAATTTTGCCCCTACAAATTGACATCATTCCTGTCAGTTCTTGAAAGGTCAAGCTGTTTCTGCTTTATGAACTCTTCATTGTACTGACTACAAAATAATCACAAGGAAAGGCTGTCTTCTTAGCTATATGTATTGACCAGCCTTATGGAGCTTTATGGTATGCCAGTTACATTCCCAAATGCTCTGGCACGAAGTTGCCACAAAAAATCTAGCGCAATATTCATTTGCTTAGAAAACCTTTTACTGCTACATTTTGAGGGATGAAACGTGTCTCCGATGAAGTAATATAAGTTGAGGGTGCTGGGCTTGTTCAGCCTGGAGAAGAGAAGGCTCTGGAGGGGGCAAAAGGGGGCCTATAAGAAAGATGGGGACAATCTTTTCTAGCAGGGCCTGTTGTAAAAGGACAAGGGGTAATGGGTTTAAACTAAAAGAGGGGAAATTTAGAGTAGATAGAAGGAAGAAAATTTTTACAACGAGCATGGTGAAGCACTGGAACAGGTTGCTCAGAGAGGTGGTAGAAGCCCTATCCCTAGAAACATTCAAGGTCAGGTTGGACAGGGCTCTGAGTGATCTGACCTAGTTGAAGATGTCCCTGCTCACTGCAGGGCGTTGGACTAAATGACCCCTAAAGGTCCCTTACAAATTTCTTCCAACCCTTCTATGATTCTATGATTTTTCCGTGGAGTTTACCTATGAATGTTCACGAGGATTGCTCGCTAGCACTCAGCAAGCACTCACTTTACAGAATTGTGGTCCCCAGTGGTGTAACTGAGAGCATCTTTTATCTCTGCCACTGTTTTTATCTGCTTTTTATTGTACATATGTTTTAGAGGCAGTTTTCTGAATATGATAATGCTCTGTTACAGGGACTTGAATTGTTATTGGGATACAGGGTATGTTCTCCCATAGGGGCTAAGGGTGTACAGCTTCATGAGCTATTTTTATCGTAGTATTTTATTACATGCTTCATATATATTGAGGAATTCTTTCTGCTTGGACTTTAAAAAGTCAAGCTTAACCGAGACCTTTCTGTAAACCAAGACTCAATATTGAGAGTACAATATGGCTCTTCCTGTTAAAAGAATTTTCAGCTGGGAAGTTTAGAATGGACAACATCCCAAATGTACAATATGATTTCTTATTGCAGTTTAATCTCCCACATCTGATCAGAAACATATCTATGTGCATTCTTTTCTTTCTCACTCTAACTTTCTGGTACACAATTTGAGAAAATAGAGAAACACACACTGCTGCCACTACAGATTCCCTGCTGAGTTCTGGAGAAGCTGGTTTCATATGCAAATTAAATGTGTTAATGAAATGCATTCTCCCTATCTAGGATTTCTGTTTAAATGACATTATTTCAAAAGTAGGACTCTTGAGGTAGGCACTTTGATTGAACAAGAAGAAGCAGATGTTTTGCCTATTACAGACATGGAAGAAGGACTAGATTAACAAATACCAAAAAAGCACAAGACTTTACTACATAATGCAGAACTTATTAAGATAACATCTGGTCAAGTTATGCCTTGAAGAAAACTATAGTAGCTAAAATCTCAAAGTCTTCTACAGTTAATCCTGTGCGATCAAATCTTCCTGTAAAAGGTACTGACCCATGCAGTGTCCATGAGTGCTAGATTATACAGTCTACTGATACACATGGACACAATTCTGAAGTCAACAGCATAACATCTGCTACATCAGAACAACACTTTATCACATTCCAGATAGATGACTGTAACCCAAAATTCAGTTAAAATGCGTAAGAATAAACCAGGGAAAGAACAGTATCATTGGTACTCCATGAAGCACTGAAGCAATGTGAGGCTACGCAGCGGCATACTAATCTTTTCTTCCCACTGTTGTAGTCATATTTTATACTGTAATTTCTTGTACATTATTATTAGAAGATGAAACCTGCTCTACTCAGGATGGGGAGATGCCAGAGCAGAACAGGGAGCAGACACACGGACAAGCCTCAGAGATGCTGGAAACAAAGCAGCTTTCCTGTGTACTCAGCAATGAGTAATCCAGGAATCCAGAAGTCCAATCAAAGTTTTTTTGCCAATGGCAAGACCCATCCTGCCTGAGGCTGAAGGCAGAGGAATAATTTTGTTTCTAACTGCTTTTGCTTTAGCCAGCCAGCACCATGTTTCATCTGAGGATGCTGTTGTATTGATATTCCTGACTTTGGTAATTCAGTACAACTTTGCACCAATATTTCTGACTATAAGAAAACAAGCCAATAGTCTTTTGTTTGGAACATTCAGCTATGTTCAAATATTCAGGAATATATGCCATTATTACTCAATCATAAAAAAAAAATAATCATCAAGATCCACGATGCACAAGAGGCACGCTTTTCTGTTTTGCTAATCGTATTTTTAAATGGGAAAAACAAACCCATAGTAATATTTTATATATATTATATTATATATATATTATATTATACATTTATATTTTATAGTAATATTTTAGATACTTTATGGAATAATATCCCTAACTACATAACCTGTTTTAGGATTTATGATTCAGAAAAGTCCTTTTCACTTTTAGTTTTATTCATTTTTTAACTATCCAGATGATGAGTAAGCTAAGCGGCAAATGCAGTCCTTGAAGGGATTTTAATGATGGAAAAGCCTATTCTCCAACAAAAAACCAAAATAGTTGTGACAAATTTCACCCTCATGATTAAACTCAGGGTTCTTTTTTCAGGCAAGTAGCTAGAAACATGCCAACACTTTGTGTATTCGTGGTATTTTATTTATACTAGATTTTATCTGCAATTTAATGTCAGAAGAAAAAGATTAACATTTAGCTTTAACTACATCTCTAGCTTTTAATATATTGGATGTATTTAAAACAAACAAACAAGTAGGTCATTTTCCTATTTCCATAGTTTAAATTTTACGCAGTAAACTGAAAATACAGCAAATGCATACAACTACAAGGCTGCAGACTCTTTAGAACACTCACAAAATCACAGAATGGTTGGAAGGGACCTCTGGAGATCATCTAGTCCAATACCCTTGCCAAAACAGGTTCACCTAGGGTGTGTTACGCAGGAATGTGTCCCGGTGTGTTTTGAAAGTCTCCAGAGAAGGAGACTCCACAAAACTTCTGGCAGTCTGCTCCAGTGCTCTGTCACCCACACAGTAAAGATGTTTTTCCTCATGCTGAGGTGGAACTTTGTGTGCTCCAGTTTGTGTCCATTGCCCCTCGTCCTGTCACCGGGCACCACTGAAAAGATTCTGGCCCCATCCTTTTGACACCCACCCTCAGATATTTATAAATATTGAGAAGATCCCCTCTCAGCCTTCTCTTCTACAAGCTAAACAGACTCAGCCTTTTCTCATAAGAGAGATGTTCCAGTCCCATGATCACCTTCGTAGCCCTCTACTGGACTCTCTCCAGTAGTTCCCTGTATCTCCTGGACTGGGGAGCCCAGAACTGGACACAATACTCCAGATGTGTTCTCACCAGGGTGGAGCAGAGGGAGAGAAGAACCTCCCTCAACCTGCAGGTCACACTCTTCTTCAAGCACCCCAGGACACCATTGGTCTTCTTGGCCACAAGGGCACACTGCTGGCTCATGATTAACTTATTGTCCACCAGCACTCCCAGATCCTTCTCCACAGAGCTGCTTTCCAGCAGCTCAACCCCCTCACCTGTACTGGTGCATAGCGTTATTCCTCCCCAGGTGCACGACTCTACCCTTGCCCTTGTCAGACTTCATTGGGTTCCTCTCACCCAACTCTCCAGTATGTCCAGATCTCAGAGTACAGCCTTCTGGTGTGTCAGCCATGCCTCCTAGTTTTGTATCGTCAGCAGACTTGCTGAGCATAATCTCCATCCCTTCATCCAGGCCATTGATGTATGTGTTGAATAAGACTGGACCCAGTGCTGACCCCTGGGGAACACCACTAGCAACACTCGTCAAATCTATTCTTGTAAGAGCCTTGACTACGGGTGATTTCAAGGAAATGGACCATGAACCTGGCAAATAAAGGTCAAACTTGTAATTATTTTTTGTTCTGTCTTTTACTGAAAACTAATGAAACCAGATGAAAGACTGTTTGCACTTGAATGACAGAAAAAATTATGTTTTGCAAATTCTAAGCTTAGACACTTGTAGAATATCATGCAGCTGCTGAGATAATTTTAGCTTTTCAAGCACAGGCTTTTTCCTCTACTCTCACTGCTCTTCTCAGATTCTTTATTTTCAGGAAAAAAAAAAGTACTGTTATTATGCCTTAGATATGAAAATATATACACCTGGAAATTGGAATCTCTCTATGTGTTCCAGCTTGCAGAATTGATGCTGCTGTTAATGAACAAAACCACCGTGTTCCATTGCCCTTTTCCTTTTTTCCAGTCCACGTCAAGTCAGAAAATGTCGGCTCTAATAATGCAATCTGGTGCCCTAGAAATGCACGGGATTTTATACATGCTCAGTTGTAATCATTTCAAAGAATGGCTCCAGGATTCACCTTTACTAAGAGACTATGGCTGCACATCAATTACTGAGCACAACTGTTCCTAAATTCCTCAAAAATCTTCCCAGATCAGCATCTAGCTTTATCTGTTTTGGTTTTTTTAAATTGACAACACTATAATTAATATACAGCATTGCTGTCCGTACCCAGATGGTATATAATAATCTTTTAGACTTGAAAACAGTTACCTGCATCTTTAAGAGTATATGGAACACAATCAACTTTCTTTCTTTACTTAAAACTGATCTATTCTTAGGTTTTCAATTGTGATTACTGAAACTGATAATTTAACTACTCTTTATCCAGTACACACTTTTCATACAAGAAACATCCTGATTTTATTTAGAAATTTGTTTATATTTTTTTCTTATTTTTTCTTGTAAATCATAAGAAATAAAGCATCTTAGGAACAGCATTATCCTCATAAAGCTTTAAGTTCATTTTACAGTTCTTACAGTCACCCGCCAGATACCATTCTGCACTGAATTATTATTATTTTTATATGCTCAGCATCTTAATATTCTGATTCACGTGAGCTAGCCAGAACCTTCCTTTTCATCTTGCTTTATGACTACTATTAAGTAACTTTTATAGATATTAGATATATTTCTTTACCTTTTTTGGATGTGTACTTTCTGAATGTGAAGCCCTTCTGTATCACTACAATTATTTCTATATTTACTGTATCTTTATTATTTAGATGGCTAAATTGTGAAAAGAATAAAGCAGGTAATCTACTTCGCTTTTTCTTATCTTTGGACTAATCAGGTTCAGATACCTACAAAACCATGATAAAGGTAGTGCCTGTTCTTTGCACATTCATGCCAGAGAAATAATACACAAAAATAAAATTCCAGACGGGACAGAAGTGAATCTGTAACTTTTAATTTCATAACACTGAGGTATTCAGTGGAAAGGAGCATAGACTGATTCTCACTTCCTTAGATTTTCTCACAGTAGCCTGACTTGAACACTTTAACTTAAACAGAATACTTATTAAAAACAAAAGAGAACTTGGTGGCGAGGGTTATATTGGTGCAGAAAAGCAGATACAAAAAGCAGAAAAAAAACTCAGCGTGACTCAAGGTAAATTGTTATTTTCTGACCAACAGCAAAAATCAAATGTAACTCTGTTTTTACACTGAAAATGCTTGAGACAAGCTTCTTATTGATGGCTCTGAATCAAAAAGAATATTTAAAAACATGGTTTAGTAGGAGATCACTCAAGGGTATAAAAGCCATGTACATCTTTAAATACTCTGCCAAACTGGGGCCTAAATATATCTCAGAGAGCAAAACAGGTCTTTCGATGCACATTTTCTAGCAGTTATCAATGCATGAGTGAGAGCATGAAGCATATGATGGGGAAAGAGGTGATCAAGCTTTATCACCTTACTTGTGGTACGCTAAAATAGCTTTATGCCGCTCATTTGGCAATAGTTTTAAATCAGCACCTGTAACACTTCCATTATGCTCCTGTTTAGAAAGCATACAAAGCTGTAGGCACAAGATTTTCTGAAAGGAAATTCACATAGCAGCCCTTTTCATGTCTTAATTCTATTATACAAAAAACCCTTTTATCATTTTATCTTCATTGTACATATACATCAGGCCATAAATAGTAGAAACATTGCAATTTTTTTCCAAACAAAATATAGCACTTTTTACATGCATTTAGCTGAACCTCTGCCTCTGTTGCAGAGGCATAAACTGCAAAAAAAGCATACCCACTGTTCCCCAAAAAAATACAAAATGTGGACATCATCTAGCAAATACCAACAACCAATCAATTATTCTTTCTTCATGATTAATTTTCATTAAACTCAAACTACATTAAAACATTTATTCCTTAAACTTGGAATATTTCACTACCAGAACCAAACAGTGCTATACAGAATCACACACACGGAATGCTTTGGGTTGGAAGAGACCTTTCAAGGTCATCTAGTCCAACCCTCCTGCAGGGAGCAGGGACATCTTCAACTACAGCAGGTTGCTCAGAGCCCCGGCCAACATGACCTTGAACGTTTCCAGGGATGAGGCATGTACCACCTCTCTGGGCAACGTGTTCCAGTGCTTCACTATTCTTATTGTAAAAAAGAAGTTTCTTTATATCTACTCTAAATCTGTCCTCTTTTAGTTTAAACCCATTATCCCTTCTCCTGCTGCAACAGGCCCTGTTAAAAAGATTGTCCCCATCTTTCTTACAGGCCCACTTTAAGTACTGAAAGGCTGCAACGAGGTCCCCCCAGAGCCTTCTATTTTCCAGGCTGAACAACCCCAACACTCTCAGCCTTTCCTCATAAAGAAGGTGCTTCAGCCTTTTCTGACCATTTTTGTGGACCTCCTTCGGACCATCTCCAACAGGTCCATACCTTTCCTGCGCTGATGACTCCAGAGCTGGACACAGTACTCCAGGTGAGGTCTCACCAGGGCAGAGCAGAGGGGCAGAATCACCTCTCTTGACCTGCTGGCCACACCTCTTGATGCAGCCCAGGATGTGATTGGCCTTCTGAAGACTGACTGTCTTTGAATGATTGTCCATGCTGTCACTGAGACCCTATCAGTGACACCCTGAGACTGGACTTACCCTTGCTTTAGGCCAGTTCTGCAGCCATAAACAAAAGCAGCAAGCTCTGTGCAGCAGAAGGCATCTTGGTACATGAACAAGACCCACACAGAGGTGTAGACACCTGTAGAGGTTTACATGTAAACTACATCTAGTTTTCAGTTCGTTGCTGGAGTGTGTGTATAAAGCAAATCTCGCAACTGCCCCACACAGTGGACCTTACTTTGTGTTAGTATCAGCCTGAAAGCCTAAGGATGGTGTTTCCTTCAGACGAAACTAAGTCCAAGTGAACAAGCTTCAGGCTGGCGTGCAGATGACACTGCATGACCTTTCAGGTCTCAGCATGCAGATCTACTCCTAGAGTGCTGCACTGTTTGCTACTGCAGACAAAGCCAGCTCTAAAATGGTGAAAGCATTTGCTGCAGCCATTGGGATCTTGATTTGCAAAAACAGCCTGTTCTCTTCTATCAAAAGCTTATGGAAAAAGGTGATAAACCACCACCACTCCATAGCACTCTGTGAGGTGTGATACCTACTGCAAGACAGAAGTTCAAGCTGCACCTCCCTGCCTCACTAAGAATATATTTGCCCCAGAATTTGCATGTATTTGCTGGCACATATTAATGAACTTCAAATGATCCACTTTATTAACTAAAAATATTCTCATACTTTATGTTTTCATTGTTAAGGGAACAGTAGCAGGTATGCATAAAATAAAATGTAATAAAATATACTCTGTCTGAAAGGGAACCCACATAAAAATATCTGGACCTTAGGCAGTGGTTTTCTAAGAAAACCATCAAAGTATAATTAAAATGTTAGCATTACAAGACTGCTTTGCACTTTACTGAACGGTGCCTTTCACAGGCTGCTCTTGGACAATGCAAGTTACACCTCGAAGTCAAGAAGAACCTCAGCAGAAAGTGTGTACTCTGACTCTGCCCATGAACTCTGTCCTGCGTTCTAAAAGTGTAGTTCATGCGTTCATTTAGGAGGAAGTACCTAACGAAAGCAGCCTTTCAAGCATAAAAGAAGTTCTACCAAGCGGAGAAACGTGCAAACGCCTTCAGCCCCTCTGTTTCCCTGCCAGCTCTTCCCATTTCTTCCCATCTGCACCTTTCACTAGGGATTGTCAAAGAGGAATGGGGAGTTTCAACGACTAAACCTTACGCCTTTGAAAAAGTATGAAACGATCTGTTCTTCCAATACACATTGCCTTATTTTGCCACTCCTTACTACAGTGTTAGATGAACGCCGAACTGCAGTAAAGGTTCCCCAGGCTCCTAGGAAATGAGGAATGACTACAGCCCACATGAGAAAGGCAAGGCAGGTCTTTCAAACACAGCCGCACAGTGGTGGATCATGCAGCACAGCGGTGAGATCAGAGCTGAGCGCTGCCGCAGTGCTGGGTGCTAGAAACGCTAGGTTTGAAAGCCAGACTGAACCCACCGGCTGTAACGGAGAAGAGCCAGAAATAGGACAGTCCTAACACTACATCTCATAGGACACTGGGAAAGCTGCCATGGGAGAAACACAGAGATCTGTACCTCGCATGCATATCATACCTGTATCTGCTAGTTAGCAACAGAGGGATTAATGGATCTGAAATGGTGCTGTTATCAATACAACCTTAAAATCATGTGCCTCAAATACATATATAAAAATATTTATTAAAGATCCACACAAATAGGTCTTCACCCTTAAGCTACAGGGAGTTAATGCCACTGAGGAGGAAATTGCAACAATGATCTAAGTAAAACACCTCTGCTCAAGTCCTGAACCTTATGGGCCTCTATGCTAGTTGAGAATGTGGGCCACCGTATGGAAACCCCCTAATTTTTCAGGGAATTAACTTAGGTGAGCTTCAGTATCTCTCATACCTACCAGTCTGTGATAACCAAAACCATTGTAATGGAGAGGCAGTAGCTTTTCCCAGTTACAACCGCTACTAGATTTCATTATAAAAGTATCTGCTCCCAACCTAATTTATATATACTGTACCCATTCATAATTACTGAATCTGTTCTGATAGTGAGGGAATCAATTTGCATTAAATTAATACCTCCTGAGTTTGAAGGAAATTTGTTTAACCAAACTGTCAATTCTTTTGCTTTATAACTTTGACCTTTGTTGGGTACTTGCCTACCCCTATGTATAAGTATAAAAACTGTATTTTTATAACCCTTTCTAAACTTATTCACAGTACAGTCCCCTTAAAAGCTTGCTTAATGGGAAAATGCATGATGGGAATAAAGTATTGTTAATTTTATATTTTACAGAAGACAAGCTGAAGATTCAAACTCAAAGTGAAAGTTGTTCATAAGTTTGTCTAAGCTCTTTACCAACTACACAGTTGTAATAGCCACTTAATTATTGCTTTTTAGTTCACAAATATATTTATACTTTATTTTTTTCTTTGATCGAGTAGGCAAAAAATGAAATAAGTAATACCAGGAAAAAAAGTATAGGAAGAGGATGGAAATGTTGTTAAACCTGGCAAAGATTAGGAAATTTACAGTTTAGTCTAAATGTTTGTTAATAATCATCCTGTGATACTTTAGAATAAAGTGCTACTTCAGGAATTATGAATAACTGAGATGTCTTTTCCAAATAGCTTTTCTATCCACTCCCCTGTTAATAATTTCACTGGTTTTCAGATCACAAGTGAGACCACAACAGAAAATACAGAGGTTAAAACCAGATAGATCTTTTTCTTTTTTCCTTTCTGCAGCTTTCATTATTTTTTTTTTTTTTAATGCAAATACATATTTTTTTAAGGTCAGAAAATTTAATCTCACTCCTCACTGTAAAATTTCTTTTCAGTAGGAACTTGAACTCTACTGCTATAATAATTTTTCACTGCAGATTTTCTGCTGCATTTTATGCATTAGGTCGTCTGTCATATGCATAATTAGTAATTATAGGACCCACAGTCAATAAATCATGAAAACATATTATCTTTGCATCATACTTGACTGGGGTTAACAACATTCTGATGCATAGTAGAAGCTGTCACTAGCATTTTATGAAGATAAATCATTGGACTACGCAACTCATAAACTGAATTGTAATAAATCATCCAGTTCACTGTGGCTAAAGGCCTTGGGATGTTGTCAGTTAAACACGACTGAGGACAACCTTTTTGATTGTAACAGGGATACATGCTGCTGCTGACGCCTTTACCCATGCTGGTGGTCTGGAGACCAGTGAGGGACTGTTGGGATCAAGCCATCTTAGAAAGCCTGCGCTCATTCAGAGGATCAATAATTTCATTTAGCTATTTGGGACCTGCTAACAAACCCCTCCCCTCCCTGAACACAACAACAACAAAGAACATAAAATGATTTATCTTAAAGTTTGAGCCCTTATATAGAGCGCAAACACCTTACAGAAAAGCTACAAAAGCTATTTCATTCTTGAAATACCAGCATGGCAAGAAACGTCTCAATTTGTGAAATGGTGTAACTTTTCAAAAATAGCATACTATAGAATTATTATTTAGCATTCTAGTGACAAATGAGTGAAAAAATCCAAACCCTTAAATTGTGATCGAAAATGAGGTGACTTTTTAATATAAATATCATATGGAAGAAAGTTGCTACAAAAATTAGTAGCTAAAAAACCAAGCAATTTCAATATGAAATTAATTCTATTGAGGACTTAGCGGTGGTTTTTAAATCCTCTAAAATATTCCTGTACAATACGGAACATTAAATACATTTTGCTTCTGAACTACTGAAAACCCAAACACAATTTTGCTGCTTAAATACGTACTTAGAAAGGATGCTTACACTCAAAACCCTACCTGCTTATTTTCACGTAAATTTATCTATCCATTACACTTGTTCATCACTGACAGAGCAACTTCAACAATAAAATGCTATAAAACAACAGCTTTGCAGTTGTCCTAAAAATCCACAGTAAAGACTAAATAAATAAACAAATTTACCCTAGTAAATCTGTTGTTTCATGCATGACTTGCCTTCATATCATGGAGAACATCTGGAAATAGATTTTTAAACAAAAGTTTACTGAAAATTTGGCGATGTAACTACTGTCGTTTTACTTTTAATTTGATGAAAAACATAATAAAGCCACATCTGAGTTTCCAAAGCATGCTAAATGAAAATCAAATTTCACTATATATTATTCTTTATCCCTTACTGTCAGGAATACTGGTAGAAGTCAAAAACTTCAAATGACAATAATTTGTCTACACATTGCTTTTTAAGTCATTCAGTGCAAAATTATTTAGCCAACTGTTTGTAAAAAACTTTCCATGCCTGTCTTCTTAAGAAAATAAGAGCAGCTTCATAAACCTTCTTGTTCTTTTTTTGCCAACTTCTTTTTAAACTTCAGTGACCTGTCAAACTGGTAATTAAATTTTGATTTATTACAGAAGGCTGGTAATGATTGTTACTCATTTGCTAAGGACTTACGATTTTCTTAGCGCTAGAGAAAAATCGGGAAACAGAAAGTCTTTAGTGTTTGCTTTCATTCGTTTAGGACATGGCAACAGGAAAGTCATTTCAGCTTCACATACGATTGTTAGGCTTACAGTTTGGATCAAGATCAGTCCCTTTTCATGTAGTTTAGGTCTTTGTAATATTACATTTGCTCTTACTATGTGGTAGGAATCTCCAGTTCATTCAAACAAGAAGCACTTGTAAGCCAGAAGGAGGAACTTTTTCCAGGTTTCCATAGAAATGTCATGCTTTGGGGGAAGTTGCTCCTGCTGAATTAATGAGGTTGGTTATGATAAAGCTGCTCAGGTCTAACATTGAGAAAAGTGCAACGAAGCTTGTATTTTGATGGAAAATCTGGAAGTTGACTCAGATAAAAAGAAAAATAATTTAATCTAGAAAACAGTTTGAATTCTGATGCTCTTCTTTTTCTAAGTGCAGCCATATGGAATGAGCACATTCAGTGTTAGTCCCGCCGATAGCAAATTAAACATCCTGAGCCATTAAACTTCTAAGTAAAAAGAATCTCCAATTTTTGAATGTGAATATGGGAGATAATCTCCTGACAGGCAAATTGCAGGTCTGAATTCAAGTTCAAACCTTTCCTGCCATGTGAGTTTTCAAATCTAAAATGAAAGAATAGGGTTCTGAGCTAAAAAAACAAAAGCCCATGTTAACAGCATGAGTGATGGTTTGTTTATTAATGATGTGACAGCTCTTGGCCTCTGTCATACCTTTTTTTAACAGGCTGAGTATCACACAGCAATGTTGGGAGAATTTTGGATTTTCTTTCTCCCATCTGGAGTGGTTTTGCGCTTGTATATCTGGCATCTAAGTGGGAATACTCCAGCATAGAATGGGTATTTGGAATTACATTTAAAATTTTACAAGAATTACAATTAAAGAACAGCATGATGGACAAGCCCAATTCATTATAATGTGTGAGGGTCTGTTTCTGAACATTTATAATGCTTGTGAACACAATGGAAATACTGGCTAGGAGGTGCAGGATGTATATGCATCTACAAGGACAGGTACAGGAATGTAAAGTATATAAAATATAAAAATGTTCTATAGGGCTAGGGTTAGCAAGAAAGTATGTTAGTGCCTTCCAGAATGATAATATAAAGAAGTTAGGGAATTACAAGGCAAAAACAGAGGGAAGTCAGTCACCTGGAAATCTTTAGTCTGGATGGCCCTGTAATGACAGGACTATTGATATTATTACTGGGACACAATAAGCACATCTTAAATGGCAAAAAACCCCTTCTTTTTCACCTTAAATACAGAACATTACACATGAGTATATACAAGCAGGTAGGTATAAGAAGATGTGTCAGTGAGGAAGTAATCTGCAGAGTATATTAACACACGGTCCACTGATGTCTGTAAAAGGTTTCCACTGACTGGGGCCTAGGGTGATCATCCAAGATGCAAAGCATATACAGTTCAAATAATTTACTCTGAATTTATTTTTTGGTGGAGTTTAAGTCATCTTGTGAGTCTACAGCCTCTTCCAATGCTAACTGTCATCAGAAACAAATCTCCAGTGAGGTATTTCCTTGCCTGTAAATGGAGTATGATATACACCTACAGCGGGACTCCTTAAGAACTCCTGAGCTGGTTTATGCCCATGGGCTAGCTTTCATGCCATTGATACTTGTTTTATTTAATGACTTTTCCTATCATGAATCTGGAGAAACTGCAAAGGGATTTAGCAGGCAATGGAGCAAACTTCATCAAGATACTTAGGGTGAAAGGGTGAAAGTTATTCAAATGATGCAACATTATGGAACTAAGCCTAACTTATTACAATAAGGTGAACAGGTTCAAAACTTATTACAATAAGGTAAACAGGTTCAAATTATTCTTTAGAAGCATACATGTGATCCATGGAACATTTCTGAGGGTAAAGGGCTAAATCAATAGCAGAGATCAGGGTAGCCGTATATTCCATATGATGAGTCATTTATCAAATTACTTTTTCAAATTACATGTCAATTATGAAAAGGGAGTGAGATGCCACTTTTGTTGTATTTTCTCGGTTGTCTTCTCTGCTGAACAGACAGTGGGCCAAGAGGCTGCACGGGTCGTTCCTTACCTAAACTCTTCTCCACAGGCAGCAAGAGGTGCCACTTGGCTGACAGGGACAGCTATTGACAAGCAGCAGTAAAAATAGGATGTTAAGACTTGTGAGGCCTGGAGATGAGCGGAACAGGCCATGGAAACGAGGGGAGTGGAAGAGGAGGAGGAAATGGGTAGGTATACATAACATGCATTAACACTCGGCAAAGTTGTAGACATCTCTTCTCTTCCTCACAAACACGCATATAATATGCTCTGTAGGTGTAGCTCATATGGTAACTTGTTTAAATATGAACATCTACATTTTCAGAGGGAGAAAAATATCCCAAGCCTTTATTACAGGCCATTTTAAAATGAGAATTTCCTCCATGTAAAAAACACGAGTTCAGAATTTAAACCAGGACCTAAGGACAGAAGCAGTAATTTGTTTATGATAAATGTTTTAATAAGTACTAGCTATAACTACAGGTCTCTCTCGCCACTTTGCTACAAAATAATGATAATACTTAACAAGCGTAACAATCAAACCCTGTCAACTCCCCCTGCTTCTTTTTGCTCATATAACAGGGTTTAAAATTTGTCTTCATTAAAGTACATAGCCTTTTTCAGGAACTGTACAATGCAAGGATACGCAGACACACATCCACTTACAGATGAGTTTTGATTATAGTCCATGACATGATACTCCTAGTCCATACCAGGTGTATTCGTAGGATACAAAGAATTCTCAATCTATCAAACTGAGTGTTGCAATTGCCCACAGCACCTTCTTTCTTTAAATGTTTGTGCCTTCCTCTCTCTAACCTGTTTTTGTAGTGCATGCTCATAGAAAGGTGTATGTTCAGTTTAAGGAAGAACTGATTAAATGATCTTGCTATGTGGAAAAAAAAAACAACTTTGATCCTGTGTTCACTTAAGAGCCACGTCAACGAGAATACTGCCTGCTAAAAAATATAACTTACTTGCATTTAGCTGGAAAGCATTTATAGAAACCAAGCAAAGTCACGTTGATTCAACAGACATTATCTAGCTCTGCATACACTAGCTGCTGTGCTCTCAACTTTCCTCTGTCTTCATCTATTTCATGTCTCTTTTGTTCACATCTGCTGCCAAGTTATGACAGAAATTATCATATTTAAATTACTGGCAGTTTGCTTTTTCTCCTCTGCTGTGATCAAGGAAATGGGATTCCTTGAGAATTTAAATTGCCACATTCTTTACATTTTCAAAGTCTCCTCCTTCCATTACCAAAAATTGGTTCACAGCACAAAGCATAGACACAAATTAGCTCCAGGGAGAGTTATGGTGTTTTAATTTGGCTAGAATTATTCAGGAAATTTTAAATGCAGTTCACAATCAGTGTTCCTTATTCCAAGTAATTAACAACTGACAAGTATGACCTGGTTGCTGGAGAGTTTTAGCAATCTCCTAAGCCTCTACGTCAGTTATGGAGGAGCCACATTTCTCATGAAGGTCCCTCTCCTCATATTGCTAGACCTGTGTTAGCATTATAGCATGGTACAAAACCATCTAACCTACCATTTCAGTAGCAGCTCTTGTTAAATTCTGAATAATGCATTCATTCAATTAAACAAGCAAAGCAAATAAAAGACAATGCAGAGAAGGAGCATATGTGTGTGCAAGAGCTATCATTAAACTAAAATGAATGGAAAGGCAAAGCTTTCATATCAAATGACTGTTATCTGCTTTTTCCCTCACCTCATATTCAGCCCTCCTACAGTTCTGTCTAGGCATCAGTTAAGACCAGTATTTTATCTTTCTTCTAGTAAAACACTTGACTCATTTGAGAAATTTAGTTGGGCTTTAGTATTTATGTAAAAACACATTCCTCGTTCAAAACCCAATCAAATCCCAAATGCTCCTCCAGTCAGATCAGGATGAAAAAACGATTTCCAGCACTGTCATTGAGATATTAAAAAATGAAACATCAAACTTTGTCATTGGTTCCTGTAAAACACAATGTGATGCATCACGTACAACTTGGACACTCTCATAGCCAACCAATAAACTTACTTCCAACACTAAGTCAATACCTTTGACAATTGTGCACACAGATGTTTGAACATCCAAGAGTTACGTAAATGAAACTGCTCTTAATAAAACAAAAGCAGAATTCAGCTACACACAAAACTAAATGAAATGAAGTGATCCTTGTGAAGAATACTTTGTCCTGGTTTTGCTGGAACAGAATCATAGGCCCGCCACAGTCTGCAAGTAATTAGCAGTTTGGAGTCAACCACTAACCTATACCATAAACTTCATGCTTAGTAAAAAGAGGGAAGTTTGATGGGGTCTTCTGATCTTGCTACTCTTCCTGCTCCTAAGGACTGCCTTCCTGTTTGTTTGGACCGCTATACATTTGCTGGGCTGAGTATAACTTTGTTTACTTTTTACCAACATTGGTATTAGTTTGGCTGTTTCATTAAATCTATTTTTGTTAAAACCTGTGAGTTTCCTCTCCTTTTCCTGATCCCCCTTCTTGGCTGGGGAGGAGTCATCAGGTGACAGAGCAACTGCTATAGATTAGCCCAAGATACAGGCTAAACATAGACATACTTTTTCATTTCTAGCAAAAATCTAACAAAGAAGAATGAGGGCTTCTTCAAATTTCCTTTTGGAAGGTTGTATGCAGAATTTTTCCCTTTTGCATCCAATGCATCATAGACAAAGCCACTCACACTAATGAATTTGCCTTTGCTTTTCAATATTAATGCAGGGCCCACCTACCACAGAAAAAATAAATCATTTTTTTTCTCCACTTCTTGTTACACTTACATATAACAAATGATAACTGCTGTCTTAATGAGTTTGTAATATACCATTGAAAAGAGCTCCATCTCCTTTGCCCACTCCCTTCAGATATTTGTAGATGATGTTGAGATGCTCCTCAGCCTTCTCTTCTCCAGGCTGAACAGTCCCTGCTCTCTCAGCCTTTCCTCAAAGGAGAGATGCTCTAGACCCTTAATCATCTTAGTGGCCCTTCGCTGGACTCTGTCCACTATGTCCCTGACTCTCTTGTACTGGGGAACCCAGAACTGGACACACCAGTCCAGGTGTGGCCTCACCACTACTGCATAGAGGGGAGTAGCAATGGCACAAAATAATTTAAAATAAGAAGAGACCGACAAGTATCCAAATTGTGGTGGGAGGTGGGTGATGCTAGGACAACATACTTTTATACTTCCACCTGGTTTGGATATCCCATTACCTGCTGATCTCAAGGGAATTGAAAATATGACTGCTAATCACCACTAGAGTTACATGAAAAAGAAGAAATTAATGGGAAATTACTTTATGCTGCCATGTCATTACCCCTTCCAGACTGTTACTAACAATTGAGCAATGTATTAGTGTTACAACATTTAAACACTAGTATTTTGAATAGCGTTGAAATAACAAATATTGAAAACATTTAATAACATTAAAATATTAAAAGTATTATTAAAACATTAGTGTGATCATCACAAAAAAAGTATTTCCAGAACAGAAAGGTGAAATGACAAAGCACTGAAAAACAAAAAAAATAAAGCTTTTTAGCAGGAATACTGTTTGCAAATTATACCACTGTTAGTGAAGGAGTGATGTTTCCTACACTGAATTTAAAACATCTGAAACCTGTATTATTTGTGCCCTTTTAAAAGCAAATAAATGAACAGATCTTAGCTCTACACATTGCCAGAGCTCTGCCATTTGTCAGGATTATGGCAACTAGAACCAAGATGAAACTGCAGGCTGAAGTATTTAACCAGGGAAGATCAAAGGAGAAGAACTGCAGCTTCAAAGGAACTCAAACATAGTTCAAGCATCTTTGAATCAATTCACTATTTATATGAATACTGAATTAGTAAGTCTAAATAAAAGTTCCGCTAGGGAAAAAAAGGAGCTGATTGGTTGTATCAACCAGTAGCCTCCAGCCTGCAGGCTGTGGATGGGAAACCCACATTAAAGCACTTTAAAACAGGAAAAGTACCTTAGCTAGAACAGGAACTGGAGCGCTGGCCTCTTGTATCTGAGAAGAGTGCCATAATTTCTATGTTATAGGGAGCAGTGTAATTCTTTGTCATGTAATGAAAATATCATTCTTTCTTTACAGACTCTATAGCCCCAACTTAAAATTTATTTCCTTAATAACAGGGACCACAAAGACTGGTTCTTCACTCTAGCACATTTCAAACCTGGACTTGACTTTGAGTCTACTGCATGCTGACTAAGTATATTTTCAGGTTATTTCACAGATTTTCATAGAACTGTATATTTTGACTAGGACTTTGGATATTTTGCGTGAACTGGAGTCATCTCACTCTCATTTTAACCAGTATTATTTATCCAAGATCACCCAGGAAGCTATAAAGTGGAAAATCCAGTACCTGAAGAGCATTTTTCTTCTCTGCCAAGTACGCAATTCAAAGTCCTATATCACCATATGCTAAAATACTACATTACACATATTGTTTTCAAGACCTATGAAATCTGAGGCTTTCCAAGTACTTTACAACTGTTAAGGAATTTATTCTTATAACAGTTGCATCTTATTTTGCCCTTAAACTACCTATTTATATATAACTGAGCTTGAGGTTGGACGTCAGGCATTCTGTCTTCAGACAGAATAGATGCTCTTCAGAGCATCTAGCTTCTCCAACTGAGCCTGTTTATGGGCTGTTAGATGAACAAGAGTAGCTTAGCAGGAATCCTCTAGCCAAAGTATTTATCCATCTTTTCCCTTGGTTTAGAACACAGCTGGGAAACCGACAGGCAAGGGAGAAAAGTAGCTTGCTAAAATAATACCATAAATCTGAGAGATTTATACCTGTTATCCTCCGTTACTGAGGCCTACCCTAACTATTGCCAGACTATTTCTATATTCAGTGGGCAGAATCATAATTTTTCCTTTGGAAAAAATAAGTATTTTATGCCTATGGTGGATGTATTACAAGGACCATATTTTTAAGAGTTGAGAAAATTTGTCCCATTGTCACAAATATTCAGCGGGAGGCTTGGTTCCCTCGTCCTGTCCTAACAGCTTTCCTGCCCCCACTTTTACAGGCTATTAGTTTCCTAATAGAGTCATTTTTGCTTGACAATTTTGCTTCAGGCATCTACCCTGAATGAGTAGATGCCTGAGTACACTAGCAATTCGTGTACTCTGAGGAGCCAGATTAGATCCTTGATTATTCCTCTTTGTATTCTAGGATACATTTTTGGCAATTTTAATAATTTTTTTTCAGCTCTCCTATTTGATTTAGGTGCCTTAGGTGCTAGATTATACAATTAAATTTTAATTTGCAAGATGGAATTTCATATTGTCATGGGATTTTCTGGAACATACCTGATCAGAAATTCTACTCTACATGAGGAGGAATTTCATATATGTATTCCTTTTTCACTGAGGATGCTGCAAATACAACATAAATCAGAAGGATCCTCAAGTGCAAGTCAGCTAGCACTGGAATCTTTGCCTTCAGAGAGAGGACAGTTATTTAATTTTCCCAGATTTTCTTAGTATGCAATGGTGTTGTAGTAAAGTTTGTATTAATCAGAAAAATAAAAAGCAAAATGTAATCGAAACAACCAAGAAACCAGCTGCTGCTGAAGGTCCTCTGTGCAGCCCCCACCCTATTTAATTATTTTCCTGAAATTAAAACAGGTAAATAACAATTAGACACGATTAATCTAAGATCTGAGTTAAGACTAACTTACTAGTAGACAACGTGGCTCTTTTGATATGAACGATATTCCTGTTAGAATCAGAAGACAAAGAATTATGACTCTTGCTTTGGTTACCAAAGCATGAAGAACTACTTGGAACTGCCAAGATTAGGGAGGAAGTAGGCAAAAGGTAATTCTGGCAGGGGGCGATTGTGACCACTGAGTCA
>JAVSBS010026964.1:24287-49968 GCA_033124195.1 Coracias cyanogaster | reverse complement strand
GTGACCAGCAGGAGTAGGGAGGTGATTGTGCCCCTGTACTCAGCACTCGTGAGACCACACCTTGAGTACTGTGTCCAATTCTGGGCACCACAGTACAAGAAGGACATGAAGGTGCTGGAACTGGTACAGAGAAGGGCAACAAAGCTGGTGAGGGGGCTGAAAAATATGCATTATGAAAAGCAGCTGAGGGAAATAGGGTTGTTTAGTCTAGAGAAGAGGAGACTGAGAGGAAACCTTATTGCTCTCTACAACTACCTAAAAGGAGGTTGTAGAGGTTGTAGCAAGGCTGGTGTTGGTCTCTTCTCTCAAGTATCTAATGACAGGACAAGAGGAAATAGTCTCAAGTTGCGTCAGGGGAGGTTTAGATAAGATATTAAGAAGAAATTCTTTAATGTGAGAGTGGTTGGGCACTGGAACAGACTTCCCAGGGAGGTGGTGGAGTCACCATCCCTGGAGGTGTTAAAAAAACAAGTAGATGTAGCACTTGAGGCTATGGTCTAGTGGTTAGAGAGATGTTAGGATGAAGGCTGGACTTGATGATCCTAGAGGTCCTTTCCAACCATAATGATACTATGATTCTATTCTATGATTTTTATGTTATTTTTTTTGACATGTAAAGTATTTCTTTCACTTTTTACTAGCCTTTGGTGCTAATCAGAATAACCTCAAAGTAGATGAAATTTATTTATTGTAATTTAGTGATAGGGGCTTCAAAATGCCTTGGAGCTCCTACCCAGTTTAAATATTTTGTAATTGGGACGATCTTTGTGTTTGAAATTCCTATTACTTTATTAAATATGGTATGATAAATATAATACAATAGAATACAATAATTAATATCATGTAATACAATACAAAATAATGTCATAAAGGTTGATGGCTATTACTTGTCAGCTTCTCTCATATAGGCTTTGATGTTCTGCTTCAGAGAATATGCTTGCTTTTACTCAGTTTATTATGAAAATAAAAATAAAATAAGAAGAATCAAGTATTTTAAACTTTGTTGAACATGCACTGAATTAACAGTGTTCATTGCTCATCAACCTCCAGAGCAAAACAGTGTGCTACATATGGATTTTTTTAACAAAGACGCATAGAAAAGTAGCAAAGTGATGATGATGTACTTTTTAATAATTGTATACTTATGTAGCAATGTAAAAATACAAAGTAATTATGTATTTATTTTATGCTTATGGATGTGTGATATATTTTCTTAAGTTTTGTTTTTACTATGTTTTCATTATTCACTTCTTTCATCTTTTCTTTTAGAGATGCTAAACATTAAAAATGCCAGCAGAAGTCCATCCAGAAAGCCCAAGTTGAGGAAACTAAAGTGATTCAATTTCCCTTTTAAAATTATCTCCATAGATCTTAGAACTGGTAGTAGATTGGATTATTCTGGGTTTTATACTCATAATTCAACCCATTTTGAGAAGATGTTGCAGAAAATTTGAAAACAGAAAAAGAGAAAAAGGAGCACTAAAAGCTGTCTAGAGCAGCCTTCCTAATGGATTTGAAAAACAAATTTATAAAGGCAAAACTATCATTCCCTAGGTGAAAAAAAAAGGTTTTTTTAAATTTTCAGATGTTTCCACTGATGCCAAAACCTAAATATTTTTATAAAAACATATGACTACTTTCCTCTTCAATATTCACTTCTTCCCAACTCGATTTATTTATGAAGACATTCATAAAGTTACAATATTATAATTTGTAAAATAATTGAGGAATTAGTTTAAATGCTTATTTTTAAAGTATGTAAATGCTTTAGCTGTGGTATTCTCCCCATTCTAAAGTAACTGACTTGTTGATGTACTGGACAGAAGTTCTTTAGGGAATAAGAGACAAAAATAATTTTTGTTGTTGTTGTTGAAAATACCAATTTTTCCAATAAGAACTCCAAAATCTCTTGGGATGAAAATAGAAACAAAAGAGCTACAAAGATGTCAAATGGAGGACTCTCTAATGTCCTAAAAGCTTATTTACTCTAAGAGAAAAATATAAGAAGGGAAGATAGAAAGTAGCGGAAACAATCCACACTATGTGTGCTGTTGCTGAGATACAGTGTATTTCTCAAGGAAAAAAAATTATCAGTGTGTAATAGGAACTCTTACTCTTTGTTACAAGGCAAAAATAACCTTTACAGAAAAAGAAAAAAATACGTTGCTCTCTTCTGAAACTTTGCTTAGATTTTTTTTTATTTTCTTCCCCTCTGGATGGAAATATATTTATCCTTGTTTTTTATCTAAATGACACCAAAGATAATTGAAAGGTACATCTGCTTTCATCACAGCATGAAATAAAGACTAAAAACATCATCAGAATTTGTGTATTACTGTCTAAGGGCCTGAGCACACAAACCTAACACTATAAGCTTCTCCTCTTGCCTTGTTACCTTATTCTACCTAAAACCCATGTTTAAGTAAAGATTGTTATCTTTACTCACCTTTTCAGCATACATAGCATAAGAAATGTAAGAACAGAAGAAGAGCTGTACAATGTCAGGTGAAAAGTTAATGTGATGGAAGGTTCATTTATGTTGATTCTAGCCAAAAATAGCCAAATGGAGATGTTTAGCAAAGTGTAACAGAGTGGGGCATCCACTCTACTCTCCTAGAGTACCTTCCTAGTCTCCAACTATTTTGAGCACAAACACTTTTGAGCCAGAGGTATTTTCTTTGTATTTGAAACTGGATAGATTTCTTTTCTCCCTCCCATATTTCTCCAACCTATCTTTTGATCCCATGTAATGCAAATTACTACAAGGCAGATTGTGATCAATATTACTCCTGTGCTGCATCTTGAAAGGTTTTCACCTATTGCATATATCTTTTAAGCTATTTTTTAGAAAACTCATTAAATGGGCAACATAACCACAGGTTTAATTATAGTGTATTTTTGGAGAGATATGTTCAATAACATTAAGACTGACAACTTCTTTAAATAATAGTCAAATTCTATAGCAAATAAACCTTAAATATGATTTTAAAACTATACTTTCATGTCATAGATCTTTTCCTACACTTATATGCATGATGATATAGAAAAAATGTATATATATAATCGATTAATCTATACAATGCTGGGCTAGATTAAAGAAATATTTCCTACTTGTCATAAAAGGGTATATAAGTCTCTGCCTGATATCTAGAAGAAAAAAAAAAATCATTCTTTTTCGATACAATTTAAAAGTTAATTGTTTTTTTTACAGTTATCTTTTAAAGGAAATGCAAATTAAGTTAAGGAAGGTGACTTGTACCTCTGAGTTCAGGTACTCTGAAAAATATCTCTAAGATTCTCTTGGTCAATTAAATCCCTATAATGAAGTATTATCTGTTAGTGGAATTGCACCTTGTCCATCATGTTGATGCTTTGTAACCAAAGCAAATCTGAAAAAGTGTTTTCACTGAATAACATAATAGAATTGTAGAATAGTTGGGGTTGGAAAAGACCTTAAAGATCATCTCATTCCAAGCTCCTTGCAATAAGCAGGGACACCTTCCACTAGATCAGGTTGCTCAAAGCCCCATTCAATCTGGCCCCGAACACTTCCAGGGTGGGGTATCTACAGTTTCTTTGGGCAACGTGGTCCAGTGCCTTACGACCTTCACAGCAAGGAATTTCTTCCTTATATCTAATTTAAATCTAATCTACCATCATTCAGTTAAAGCCATTACCGCTTGTCCTGTCACTACAAGCCCTCATAAAAAGTGCCTCCCTGTCTTTCTTGTAGGCCTCCTTTAAATATTGAAAGGTTGCAATAAGGTTTCCTCAAAACCTTCTCTTCTCAAGGCTGAACAACCCCAACTCTCTCAGCCTCTCCTCATAGAATACTGTGATGCAAACAAAATGTGCATTATAGCTAAGTTGTATTTACACCAGTAGTCTTGCCTTATGGTGCAATATAGTCCAAGTATACACTGAAAAATTATTTTTCAAAATATTTATTTCATATTTAGAATTGCTACATATGCTTGCTTTCTAATAGTCTGAAATTTAAAAGCCTACATGTGCAAATATAAGGAAGACTAATTTAATAAAATCTTCCAAACTCTAAAATTAACACAAATTTGATAGAAGCAAAAGAGTAGAAAGTATGTTAACATATATTAAATCTACATGGGGGCGGGGGGGGGAGGGCTGGGTTCTTCTGGTTTGTTTTTTGATACTTCATTGTGTTCAGTTTAAGACAAGATTTGGTGAAAAACCGGTTGTGTTTATGTACATCATATTCTTGCCTGTATAATGCTGCTTAATCCAGACTATCTATTGTTTCTGATAGAATTTAAGTGCTACAAATTTACTTAGCATCTCTTGTGAACAGTCAGAACTGATAAATGATTGTCTGATTTGAAAGAGTGTAAAATAGGGCTTAGGACCCTGTCGTCTATGTGCAGTAGATCACTGTTCACCCTTCACACATCCCTAATTTTAAGAGTCTGAGTTTTTCTATTTATTTTAGTGACTTGAAAACATTTAAATATTGCCTAAAAGGACTGATTAAAATGAATAAAAACAAAACCAACAACGACAAAAAACCACCACCAGCATCACCAAAAGCCCCAAACAAACAAAAAAACCCCAGGGAAATATTGGAAGAAGAAAATCAAACATCACAGCCACCACAAACTAAGCAGTTGCATAAGGAGCAGAATGAATGCAAATATGCAAACAAGATATGAAAAAAAAACATTCATGACTATTCAGTATATTTTTTCATGATATTATACAAAAAATCACTAAAACTTAGTTGACTAAAAACTATTATTTTTGATAATAGTAGCTTAGAATTCTTAGCTAGAGTTCAGCAAAGATATAATGGAAACACAGTAAATGTTTATTATCCTCCACTTACTCTGTATCTTTAAATTAAAAAAAGAATAACCTTGTAATGTAAATAATGGTTATTATTTATTTAAAAATAATGTTTATATTTATTTAAAATATGTATGTGTGGTGGGTTAACCTTGACTGAGTGCCAGGTGCCCACCAAGCTGCTCTATCACCCCCCCTTTTCCCCCCTCTCCCTCCTCAGCAGAGCAAAAAAGGGGAAAAACTAAGACGAGAAACGAAAGCAGTTTAACAATAATAGAAGCAAAGCCAAGCAAATTGCCCACAGAAGCAAAGGAAAACAAAGACTTATTCTCTACTTCCCATCAGTAGGCGATGTCTGGCCACTCCCTGGGAAGCATAGCGGTTGCTCTAGAGGACAACGGAACGTCCCCCCGGCCCTCTCCCTAACTTTATAGCTGAGCTGATGTCATATGGTATGGAATATCCCTTTGGTCAGTTCAGGTCAGCTGTCCTGGTTGTGCCCCCTCCGAAGATCTTGCCCATCCCATCCCACTGTGGGGAGGTGAATGTTGGGAAGAGTCTTGGTGCTGTGTGAGCACTGCTCAGCAGTAGTCACAACACGGGTGTGTTATCAACACCTTTCTAGCTCCCAGCACAAAACACTGCTGCTATGTGGAAAATCAGCTCAGCCAGACCCACTACAGTATGACAACTATAAAAAAAGTAATCTGATGCAATTATGAAAACAAAAACGTAACTAAATTCTGCACTTTTGGTGGAGATGAAAGCTGAACTTTCATTAAAGCAATATGAACTGCTGAGAAATAACAGCTATATGACTTGACTGAGGGAACAGTTCCAGGTTCTATGAATTTTAAGTCTCTTTTAGAAGCTCTATTTTGAGCTATTTGATTACTTAAGATAACTTTTTCAGTTTCTCACCCATAAGACCTGACCTTTATTATATTTTAACTGGGAATATCAGTCACTTCTGATCTGAACACTGAGATGTGGAAAATAATGAGATGTTGAGGTTATAGTTGACATTCAGAAAATAACTTAATGTACTGAAGATATTTACAGAAATAACAAATGAATAAATAAGTGAACGGATGGAAGGTAATGAGAATGTGCCATGATTTTTTCTTGCAGAAGAATACATGTATTGTGGTGGCTTACAGGCCTTCTCTGTTCAAGTAAAACAACAGGCAAATCGTTCCACTTTTTGTGTATACTGAAACAATGGCTGGAAAGATGAATTTTAATTTTCCTCACATGATGAGAGAGATTTACAAACTTACAAATTCTTCTCATGCTAATTACACAGCAGTCATTCAGTACTTGAAAATCTAGATTGAACAGTGGCTTAAATAAATTTTAAATTATTTTTATACCTCATTCTCATATCTTCTCAAGAATAATTTGCTTTATTTTATTGTTGTGTGCAGAAAGCTGCATCTGGCTAAGCAAAAGTGCCTGTTGGTTCCAAGCATTTGCTATTGTGTCTATAAAGTCTCTATCAGAAAATTTAACAGAAACTTGTGCTGTTCTGTGAACTCTAAGTGACACCACCTAATTTATTTTTACATTTAAGTCCTGTATATTGTAAGAGCGCACTCAGTATTATGTCATATTCACTCTTCAAAAACACATGGAAATGGAAGAAATACGTAGCACACAGTGCAAGACAATCATAAAAGCATAACTAGTTTAATTAAACTAGTTTTTCTGCTCCAAATGATTCCTTAAAAGCTGAAGAAAAATACCTCCCTTCTCCCTTCTCTTCCTCCCCACCTCACTCCTCAAAATGCAATCTCTTTCTCCTACAGTAATGAGCTAAACAAACAGGAAATCAAAACTAGTTCCTGAAATAGATGACTGCGTGGCCAGATTTCATAGACAGGCAATGACACTGAAAAAGATATGAGTGGGTGTCAGTAGGACAGTAGTGAAAAGATAATGTTCAGATAGAATATGATTTTGAAAAGCTTTTCATCTGTGGACTGCTAAAACTTCAACTATTCAAGCATTAGTTAGGATTTGAATGCCATACTGAACCGCACATAAAAAACTATTCCATTAATTCATGTTATTCTATTGTTTTACATCAGCTACTTTCTTAAAACTGTAATTAACTTAAATAAGTAAATATAGGAGTTCATTTCAGATAACACTGAGTCAAATAGAGTTTTCTTCTGTTTTCTCCTGGTAATTTGAATATTTGCAGTAGATGTAAATCAAGCAGTCAAGGAAGTGCAGATCAGTTCTCTTAACTGGCTGTTCTTTAAAATACATTCAGTACTCCTTGACACTAATTTGGGGAAGGGTCTCTTTGCATTCTCAAATATATCAGAAGAAAAGAAAAAGACCTCCAAACTACAGTTTCTTCATCCTTTTGCTAGAGAGTATATCTACCTCTGGGAATTCTATTTCAGGAATAAATTATTTATTCTTCTCCTTTCCAGCATGAGAATTTAGCTTATATGAGGATGGCAAAAAAAAAAAGCTGTTGATGACCCAAAAGTTGTCTGTGTCCCCCCCCTAAACATACCGAGAGCTTTGTACGTAATCAGATGAATACCAAATCAAAATTGAAAATTTCAGAGCACTTTTAAATGCTTTCAATATTTTAAGTAAAAAAAGCAGAAACATTTTTAATCACAATAGTTGTTTTGTGTCAAAATCCCAACTTCTTAAGCTGTAAAAAATGTTGTACTTTCTCTTAAACTTTCTATTATACAGAATAGAATATTAGAACATTACAGAGAACACTACAAATAAATCCTGAGATCTTTAGAATACCAGAAGTGTCTTGATCTTTTCTGATTAATGAATATCCGCATCTTACTGTTTGTACGCATTCTTTTACACACAGACTTGTCTGGAAAAGTTAACAAAAAAATGATATATCTTATATATTAAAAGCTTTTATAAATTCTAAAACATTCATGAAGAGTAATCCCAATAAAAAATATTACATATTAGACTTAATCCAAACTTTTACAATAAACCCTGTTGTTCCTTAAAGAATTCAGTATTCAGACATGATCCTTTAAAAATTAAAATCTGTTTTCTTATTCCTCATGGGAGTGCAGTAATGTCCTATTTCGTCTGTCATGGGGAAAATACACTAAGGAAAATATACTGAAGATAGGAAATTCTTCATTGTTAACCTATAAAGTAGAAAATAGAGTGTATTTTCCCTGACTGCAAAACCTTTAACTGACGTTTTCCCAGTGATTCAACACTACACAGTGGTTTCAGATGTGTCATTTTCCTTTTCTTGAACACAATCTATTTACAACCAGAATATGTCTATGTCATCTTCCTACTTAGATTACATGTCCGGAAAAAGTTACTGTGAAATATATAAACAAGGACTTGGTTGCAAATTCTTGATGGCTGTGGTCTAGTAACTGTTCTATTTTGAAAATGACCAAGGGGGCATTTCTGTTGTGTTTAAACCATTGATAGCTTAACAAGTGATGCCAAAGACAGGTAGCCTGTGTCCGAAATATTGTTTAAATGGAAGACTCTGTGTCCTTTCATCATTTAAATTGTTTGCGTACTTATTACTACAAACAATACTTCATGCAGAAGTTGGGCAAATATAACTACTTCCTCTAAAAATACTTACTCAAATTTAAGCAAATTTGTTAATCTTCATCCTAGCATGTGTTATGTCTTCTTCACATTAATATTTGATCAAAACATTTATATACATTTTTGAAAATATTAGACAAATATTAAATAACAAATATTAAAGAATATGAGCAGATAGTGAGCTTTAAATTCACAAATGCAAATGCAGTTATTAAAATATTTCACTCATCCTATTAGAGAGCAGAAACACGCCTTACAGCCTATTTCTCAACACAAGCTACTAAAAAACCTTTGTATTTTGAATTTTAGATTCTACTTAGGTTCTTGGAAACCTAGTTTGAAAGCAAGCTACAGGCTAATACTTACTACTGGTAAAAATAAAGGAAACAGTGCTAGCAATTAATGTATTTGACTTAAAAAATCTGTATGAGCAGAATAAGGATGTATCAGATAGAATACATTATTTGCTCAGAACTTACATTTGTTAACATCTTTATGATCATGATATCATAAATTGTTACCACTTTTCTAGGTTTGGCTAATTGCTTCCAACTTAAGGAAATAAATAACAAAAACATTCCAGACCTCTAAACTGTTTCAGCAGATTATTCAGAGCCACGTTACTCTAAAGCTGGTCAGATGAAGGACTCATCACTCAACTTGTCCATGAATAAACTCAGCATGAGTGTCTGTAGTACTGAGTAACTATCCAAAACACACTAGATGTTATCTTTGAACCATGAAAGTGTACTCCCTGAGAAAATAACTACATACGATTTGACTATTAATGCAAAATAAATAATAGGAACATTGTCAATGATAAATTAATATTGGGAGGCTTTATATATTTCTGGATCGTACTGTTATTTGGAAACCAAACTACTGAAGTACAACTAAGACATCAATAAATACAGAAACTCTAGACTTTTAACCTCTTTCGCCACACCTGGTCGTATCTACTCCTTGCATTTGGAATGTCGTTATCCTGAACTTCATAACCACAATTACAATGAAGTTTGCCTGGCTTTGAACATGTATGCTATTTTCTCTTTCCCACATATTTTTAGCTGCAATTTTACTGAATGAGTGTGGGAAATACATGCCACTAATTTGAACTATGTGTTGAGGTTAAAAATTAGCTCCTCTTTTCATGGTTTCCTACCAACATATGCTACTTATTATGTTGCAGATAAGAAACTTTCTTACTGAAGGTGAAAGAAAAATATCATCAGCAACATTTAAAGAAGGGAATTATTAATGGTCAAGACATCCACTGAAATGTGTGGGTTTCTACCAAGCATACTTTTAAGTAATGAAAAGTCTCATACACACCATAATTTTTACTAATTTAAGTTTTTGATGTAATTATTCTGTGTATTTATATTGAGAATTTTATGCACCTAGAGAGCACAGGACTTAATTTCACTTTTTAAAAATAATCTGCAGGAAGTCCATATGTCTCCTTGTATTCTGTTTTAGAAGTTACCAGATTACATCAGATCAGAAAAGACATTATTTAGCTAGGCCATGCATATTTAAAATCAGCTTTCATGGTTATTTTGAAACCTGGTTGTGTCCTTGAAGTTTCCTCATCTTCTTCAAGCTTTATAAGGCAAAGAACACAACTATACCATTTTAGTAAAGAGAAAGGTATTCTCAATGAATTCTTCAAATTAACAATTATTAGAAGCAACCAAAATGAAGAAGTATAAAGGCTGTAGTGCTGGTTTATTGCTGCATCTAAATAATACCATAACAGAAATTTGCAATTATGTTGTACAGCAGAATGAAACAAAATAAAAGAATACCAAGCAACAAAAACATTTAATATGTCTATGCATCACTGACCCTTGTGTCTGCATTAGATCAGAAGAGATAATGATCCTCATTGACAAAAGCTGAAAAACCCACAGTGAAAAATGAAGAAACATATTAATCAAGATAAGGTACAATTAAACTGCAAAATAAAGATAAGCAATTAGAATAGTGACCGTAGAACTCCGTAATGTTACTCTTAGTCTGAAAGCATTTACTGGATCTTCTTTTTATTGTAAAGTTAATAAAATCTATTGGAAATAAGAATAAACTGAATTATTTTTCAATCAGTAGTTTGTGCTATTACAGATTTATACGTAAATGTGAATGTCGAACAAAAAAGGCATTTCCCATTTACTAGAATTATACTATAAAGGCCAACCCACAAAAAAATTCAGGTAAAGACAATTTTCAGCACTATGTTTTATAATACATTTATATTTCCAAAACTTAGTTTTGTTCCCTGCGACAAAACAGCAGAGCAGAAAACAAGTATTGTAAGTCTGGCGAAAGGGTTTTGTTTGTAAGAGAGGACAACTGGGACAAGTCATTAGAGCTTCACTTTTAACACTCTATTTCCAGATGTTGCATTGAGTCAGTACAGGTGACACTTACTTTGGGAATCAGGTTTATAAGTCTGATGGCTAATAAACCCCAGTGACTATATGAACTACTTTATCTCTTCTAAGATCAGTTAAAGCATTTAATGATGTTTTAGATTTTATGGTAGGTCACTGTCCATTTAAATTTTGCTCTTTCCTGATGTCTTTGTTACTTACAAAGGAGTAACAGAAAGATATCTTCAATAATGAAATAATGAATAGTAAATAATAAAAGATACCTTGGACAATGGCAAAATGCCCACATAATACATTATATAAAATGCACTATCATCTTTGTTATAGGAGGCTTATTTGCATGATGATATAGCTGCAGGAAATCTGGGTGTGATCTGAAGTGACATAAGACTCACACAAGTTGGTTTTTCTAAAAAGACCCATACTGTATAAAAACATACAGAGGTAAATTAACTGATTTTGTTATTTGTATAGTTGCAGTTCTTGTGAAATTGTAAATTAACTGATTTTGTTATTTGTATTGTTGCAGTTCTTGTGAAATTGTGCTTGAGAGACAAGATTGATATGTGAATTTTGAAAGTAAACTGAAATGACGCATGACCCATCCCCTGTACAAATGTAAAGAAATCATGCTTTCATCTACCTAGTGCTTGAGATCTTTAGGATTAAATGAACAGTAGTTATTACAAATGTGAATGGTTTGTTGGGTTGGAAGGGACCTCAAAGATCATCTGGTTCCAGCCTCTCTGCCATGGCAGGGATATCTCCCTCTAGACCAGGTTGCACAAGGTCCCATCCAACCTGACCTTGAACACTTCCAGGGATGGAGAATCCACCATCTCTCCATTAAGAAAAAACAATATGGATTTCAACAAAAACTTCACATAAAAGCTCCCCAGGGATCTTGTTCAATATCTTTATCAATGACCTGGATGAGGAGATCGAATGCGCACCTTCAGTAAATTTGAAGATGACATGAAATTAAGCAGGAGTGTCAATCTGCTTGAGAGTAGGAAGGCTCTGCAGTGGGATCTGGACAGGCTGGATCAATGGGCTGAGGTTAATAGTATGAGGTTTAACAAGGCCAAGTGCTGGGTCCTGCACTTTGGTTACAGCAACCCCATGCAACACTACAGGCCTGGGGAAGTGTGGCTGGAAAGCTGCCTGATGGAAAAGGATCTGGGGGTGCTGGTGGACAGCTGGCTGAACATGACCCAAGTGTGCCCAGGTGGCCAAGAAGGCCAACAGCATCCTGGCCTATATCAGAAATGGTGTGACCAGCAGGTGTAGGGAGATGATTGTGCCCCTGTACTCAGCACTCATGAGACTGCACCTTGAGTACTTTGAGTCCAGTTTTGGTCCCCACAGTATAAGAAGGACACTGAGGTGCTGTAGCAGGCCCAGAGAAGCGCAACAAAGCTGGTGAGGGGGCTGGAAAACCTGTCTTATGAGGAGTGCCTGAGGGAACTGGGACTGTTTAGCCTGGAGAAGAAGAGGCTGAGAGGAGACCTCATTGCTTTCTACAACTACATAAAAGGAGGTTTTTAGTGAGGCTGATGCTGGTCTCTTCTCTCAAGTATCTAATGACAGGACAAGAGGAAATGGCCTCAAGTTGCGTTAGGGGAGGCTTAGATTGGCTATTAGGAAGAAATAATTTACTGAGAGAGTGGTTAGGCCTTGGAAGAGGCTGTCCAGCAAAGTGGTGTCACCGTCCCCGGAGGTGTTAAAAAATAAGTAAATGTAACACTTCAGGACATGGTCTAGTGGTCAGGGAGATGTTGGGATGAAGGCTGGACTTGGTGATTCTAGAGGTCTTTTCCAACCTTAATGATTCTGTGATTCAAAAACACAAGTGTATTGTTTAGCCTAAAGAAGTGGAGACTGAGACGGCGTATGACAACAGTCCTTAAGTATGCAGAGGAGTTTTGCAAAAAGAAAAGCAATCATTTGTTCTTTATATGTGTATGGTAGATAAGGCAAAGTCTGATGGGTTTGTATTGTTGGATAGAGGAGTCATGTTAGATACAAGAAGAAGCTTTATTATGACTAAGATACTGAAACAGAGCGATACATTCATTTGAAGAGGGTTGGTGTGTTCATCTATAGTCCTTAAGAACAAAATAAACTATCAGGAACGAAATAAACCGGTCTTTTCCTAGTGCAAGATGAATACAATCTAACGTTTTCCTTTTTATTGTCCTTTAAGACACTTCATCTGAGAGAGGTAAAAAAGTGTTGCTGAGACTGTTTAAAACTGTCAAGTAGTAGCTTAGCTTTGGCAAGAAACAAACAAAAAGAAGAACTGCTACAAAAAAAAATAAACGTTTTGACTTTTTGTATGAAAATCCAATTTTTCAGGGAAGAACTGATAAGTTATTTGCCTTTTCACTTCTTGGTGTAACTGGTGTTGCCTTAACTCAGAAGGTAGTTCGATTTTCTTTACATTTATTTTTCAGAAAAGCAAAATAGCCAGTATCATTTGCCATTCTCTAGACTTCTCTACCTTTTAAGATGTCATTGATGTGTGTAGGCATTGAACATGACAACCCATTGTGCTCTAACACTTTCTATACCTTCATGTATTTTACTTAAAATACAGTTTTGTCTTTATCAAAATCACACTGAATTTAAAGGACAGACTGTTACTGATTTCTACCCTGCTTTGGATCCAACTTTTTGTGAAGTACCACATCTCCTTTGGAAAGTTACACGCATAATAATTATATATAATACATTATACTATCATCGTTGACTGACTTTAGTGCTGTACAAATGAGTAGGGCATACCAATGAAGAATCTGGGGCAATTTAAAGACACTTAAATCAATAGCAAACCATTTCTACAAACTGTAACCAGCTATTTGAATTTCTGGCTCTTTACTAAGGCATTCTTCAAAAGCCCCCTTTTTTATTTTCCAAGTGAATCAGATGTGCTTCATATTCATCTGGATGCCTTGAAGATGGGACTAAGGCAATATAACACATATGAACATCAGCCCCCTTGTATATTATTAAAAATATGTATTCCCAGACCTCAAAAATATTAACTACCTAGGACTGTATAAGTTTTCATTTAGAAGATTACTCTGTTCTTAGAAAATGGCAGTAGTTAATTTTAATATTTAATAATTATTATTAATATAATCAGTGCTTGGGGCCAGAAGGACTCTATAGACTGGCAGAATATACAGTAGTCTGCAGGATTTTTTACATATGAATAATGCCTTTGTTGAAATATGTTGTTTGCCACAACAAAAGTATTACAATTAAAATATGATATGCTTTAAAAATGAATGAATAGATCATGTCAAATTTAAGACCCTGGAAAGGTATAATTTACCTTAAAGCCTATGATTTTACTGTATTATCATTTGCAGAGTGAAATATATCCTCTATTCTGCACATGTGTAGTACTGAATTATTCAGCTCAATAGAAGACATAATAATAATCAAAATAGTAATAATGAGAATACCTTGGTTTTGCCTGAGGTGTGAAGTTGTAACATCATTTACTATGTAATGTTTTTATGTTCTTACTGAAGCCAGGGATTTAAGGACTGAGTTTTCGAGGTACAAAAGCCCTACTGCTAACCACTTAGCTTTTGCACATTATTGTTCACTTTGAACGCTGTTCCTGATAGTCCCAACAAATGCTTACACTTACCTATATGTCAAAATATTATACCAGCAGATTATATTGAGAACAGCAGTTTACATTTAATGCTTTCAACCAATACTGTTTACCTGAGTTGCTGGATTTAGGAGCATTTGACCCCTAATTGTGGTCAGTTGTTTTACTCTTGATCTTCACAAAGTTCAACAGGTAGCTCTGCTTCAGGGTAAACAGAGAACAGAGATCAACAATTGTTTCTGATAAGACCCATATTTTCTACTGCTGATTTTTTGTGGTTGTTGTTAACAGATTTAATTTGTCTATTGCCAACATGTTAATATTTTTTATTTAAACAAGTAAAGCTTTTTAAAACAGGTGTTAATCTGTCTCTGAAGACACAAAATTTGTATGGTTAAGGACATAGTGGTCAAAGGCTGAAAGAAGAAAAAGGATGATTAATGTCTGCTTCTTCTATTTAAAGTATGTTACTGAAGAGGAAGAAAGTCAAGATTATTGTTTCAAAGGACAAAGTAAAAACATGAATATGTAGTTTACTTGCCAGTGCTCTCACTGGGACTTACCAAAAAGATAATTCTTGTGCTGGTCCTTGATTTTGGAGTTGTTTCTCTACTTTAGCCCATAATGTTGAATATAAAATATGAACAACTTTTTAAGCAAGAAAGTATCCATACCTCCCCCTGTTTGATGTTTGCCCTAATACAAGAATCTTACTTTCCATTGTTTTCAAAGTGGTTTTAAATATCTTCTGCAGTGACACATCTTCTCTGGGAGGGCTGGGTGCTGTCCTCACCAGAGGCTGCACTTTCCTAACTTCCCCTGTAGGATACACCTGTCAATGCCCCAAGGATATACCCACACTTCTGGGGTTTTGGTTGCTCAGACTCAGGGCCAACATTGATATTGCAACTGTGACATACTGCAGAGGGTTGCACAGCTGCCAAAGAACTATGAGAGCCCCTGAAGTGGCCCACTCCCCTTTTCCTTTCTCTCAGGATGTGCTTTTCAGATGGGGTCTTGCTTTTGGGACATCTCTGAACTACATTGCAGCTACACCAGTGCAAAGCCATGTCCTTTGCTGGTCCTGACTCTGAATTTCACCCACAGATGTGACTAGCTGGTTTGACCTCAAACCAGCCCCAGCATTATGGACTTGCTGATGGCTGTGGGACTGTGGCAAACCCTGGTTACCACTACGAGGCCTGTCTCTCTCTCTCACTTGTGGAATTCCTGTCCTGCCTTCACATCGTAACCTTCCCCATTGCTATGAACTTGTTTGGTGATGTGGATTCTTGGCTGGCCTTAACTTTCACCCCTGGGCTTGTCCTGCTTTACTTGCTGGGTTGTGCTGAGAGATGGCCCACTACTATTCCATCATAAAATTATTCTCCTGAGAATCATTGAAATATCTTTGAGCAAAAAAGGTTATTAATGTTAATTGCCAGGTCAGTTGGAGATAGCATCATCAGACAACTAACCTGTTTTCTGGGTAATTATCCAATGATGCTATCACAAGAAAGGAAAACATATCCTTCTAAAGTAAAATGCAGCACCTACTGCCAGAGTAATTATCATTGCATTTGGGAAAGTATCTGCTGCTGCTAGAGTTAAGCACACTTTGTAAACACCTAATGGAGGACTATGAGTAGAAGAATGTCAGCTTTTTGGATCTCCATTACATCAGTAATGACATAATTCAAATTTATAAGATTGAAACAACTATCAAAAACATACTTCAGTCTCCTATTGACACTTTAAGGCTACAAATTGCCACGGCTCTGAAGCTGACATAGAAGGTAAGTTTTAGGCTGAGATACCTAAATACTATGTGAGTTCTATATTAAAAGAAGGTCATGCTTACACTGTGCTGTGGAGTATGATACACAAATCTCACCTCCAGAAACATATCTGTGTTTCTGTGTAATTTTTTGGAATATGTCTATTTTAATTAAGCATGTTGAGAAACAGAGTTAATTAGTCCAGGCACAGTCACCCTCCAATGACTATCCTGCTTTTGGGACCTGAGCTCACAATCCCTTATGGCATGTCACAGCATGATGTAAATGTACTGGCTCAAACTGACGCTAGCTTGAGGGTGTCTCATGAAATTATCTTTCAGTTTTGCATTATATAAGTTATGCAGTTTTACTTGATAAAGATCAAACCTGGAAAAATTTTTTTCAGCATTTCATTGTTCCAAAACTATCTGCTTTTTAACACATTTTTTTATACCTGCTTTTGATACACACAGACTGTTATCCCTTTATTGTGGTTGTAGAGAGTTTCCTACTTGAATGACTGGAGATACACAATAAGAGCATCATTTATTACAAAACATTTTTTTTTATTTACTCTGAGACTACACAAATAAAAAAGTGTTTCTAAGGTGTCTAAATGGATCAGTCATCAGATTATACTTTAAGGGCTGAGTTGGAGGAACCTTTCACTTCCTCAGATGCAAAGAATATACATGAAAGGAAAGAAGAAATGTTTTTCTATGTTACACAGAAGTATGAGCTCAAGGATGATCATTGAACCTCATGAGGAAAGTAATTGCTGCTGTTTTCTTCTTAATAGACATTTGTAACTGCATTCAAAAACACAAATTGAATTAAAGAAGAATATAATATAAAGTATTTATTTCATGAGTTTCTTTGCACTTATTCCACAAAACAAATGGTAGCAGAACTGATCCTTGGTTATAGTCTGATTGGTTTTGTTTTCATAGAGAAAGCTGAAAGAGGAAAATTGTTTTTTATATGTTACATGCATATGAAGACATTTTGTCAGGTCCATAAGAACACATAAATTTGGTTAAGTTATTTGAAAATATATATACCTTTCTTCTGTTATAACCTGTGTGAAAGTTTAACTTTTGTAACCCTAAATTTTTGCCTTCTTGCTAAGACCATAAAAAATTCAAAATATAGAATTAATAAAGGGTTCTTTGTAGGAATGTCAGTAGAATGACAGCAGACAGGGATATTTTTCAGATATCCAGTGAGACTGCCTGTCTTCTGATATGTGGTGCATTACCTTCTAGCATAATGTTACTATGAGTAGACCAGACCTTATACCTTGTTTTGTGAAAATGACCTCACTGAGATTACAAAATAAATAAATCTCTCTTAAACAAACTGTTATTTGATTTACAAGTAAAAATTCTCAATGTATTTTCTAATTGGAACCCTTCTTTCCCTCTGGTTACTCCATGAAGATTCTCC
Source organism: Coracias cyanogaster (assembly GCA_033124195.1). NCBI lineage: Eukaryota > Metazoa > Chordata > Aves > Coraciiformes > Coraciidae > Coracias > Coracias cyanogaster. The sequence continues at coordinate 32,323 of JAVSBS010026964.1, read as the reverse complement.
TGCAGAGCTTGTGCCTTTTTCTGTCTTGTGCATCCAAAGTAAGAACACATTGACGTCAGCTGTGAAGTATGTTCATCTTCACCTGTGGCTCAAAGACAAAAAGTTTGTTTGTAGAGCAGCTGAAATAAATACTTCGCTGTGGAGTCACCATACTCTAACAACGGAAAATTCTTTTTCTTAAGCACCTGAGGTTTGATGTCACCCACAGTGATAAGAGAAGCAACTTTCTTTTAATATGAAAAAGATTGTTCTCTTGGAAAAAGAGACAAAAATAACGAATTTGGGCTTGAATTCACTAAATAAATAAAAAGAAGGAAATATTTTCTGGTTTTGTGTGCACAGACCTAGATATGAAATTAATTTATTAATCTTCTTTCAACATTAAGTTTACTAAACAAAAAGATTATAAATAAGAGCCATTCATTCAGTCTCTGTGAAAACATAAAATCTACCCATAAATCTCCCAAAATATCTTTATTTCCAGAAGAAGGAGACACTTAACAAAACAGGTCCTGCTACCAAATTGCCTTATACCCCAACTCTCACCAGTACATTGATGGAGCCATTTTGTAAACACAAAACTGCGTTACCTCCAAAGTCATCTAGTCCCTCCTCTTGATGATACCAGCAGGAGACATAAAGAGTCTCATTTTGAGGGAACGGCTTTTTGCCTTAAAATATTCTTAATTTAATAAAAATGAATAGTAATATTAAAATTCTGTTTGAAAAGTTTAAGAGTTCCTGTTGCTCAGTTTCCAGAAAAATTATTACAACAATTCTCAGAAGCATAGCACGGAATTTAAGAGCAAAATGATCTGATATCAGGTGCAAGGTCCTGCACCTGGGCTGGGGCAATCCCAAGAACAAACACAGGCTGAAGTGCACATGAAGTGCAAGATAATGGACTCCAGCCAGTAATTCTTCCAGCCAGTAAGCTGGCTTCAAGAGGGGCCTGACTTAAGTGCCTCTATGTAAAGATACAGAGTATGGGGAACAAACAAGAGGAATTAGAGATGTGTGCACATCTGCAGGGCTATGATATTTACTGGCATCACTGAGATGTGGTGGGATGGCTCCTATGACTGGAATATGGGAATAGAAAGCTATAGGCTTTTTAGGAAGCACAGGCAGATGAGAAGAGGAGGCATGTCACCCTCTATGTCAATGACCAGCTGGAGTCCATGGAACTTGGCCTGGACATGCATGAGGAGCTGCCAGAGACCTTATGGGTCAGTGTTAAAGTAAAGGCAGGGGAAGGCACTACCACAGATGAGGTCTGTTACAGGCCACCTGACCAGGAAGAATGAATGGATGAGGCCCTCTAGCGGCAGATAGGAGCAGCTTCACATTCACAACCCCTGTCCTCATGGGGGATTTCAATCACCTGGATATCTGTTGGGAGGATGGTACAGCAGCACAACATCCAGGAGGCTCCTGGAATGCACTTCCTTCTCCAGGTGGTAGAGGAACCTATGAGAAGAGGTGCTATGCTGGACTTTTTTCTCACAGATGAGGAGGAGTTGGTAGGTAATGTGAAGCTCAAGGGCAGCTTTGGCTGCAGTGACCATGATATGATGGAATTCAAGATCCTCAGGTCAACAAGGAGGGTGTGCAGCAAGCTCACCACATTGGACTTCAGGAGACCAGACTTTGACCTCTTCAGGGATCTGCTTGATGAAGTACTGTGGGACAAATCCCTGGAGGGAGAGGGGCCCAGGAAAGCTGGTCAATAGTCAAGGAACACTTCTTCCAAGCCCAGCAGCAATGTATCCTAAAAAAGAAGGCAGCAGGCAAGAATGCCAGGAGGCCTGCATGGATAAACAAGGAGCTCCTGGACACACTTAGATGCAGAAAGAGAATGTACAAAGAGTGGAAATAAGGACGGGTAGACTGGGAGGACTACAAAGAAGTTGTCCAAGCAGCCAGGGATCAAGTTAGGAAGGCAAAAGCCCAGATAGAGTTAAATCTGGCCAGGGACATCAAGGGCAACAAGAAAAACTTCTACAGGTATGTCAGCAATAAAAGGAGGGCTAGAGAAGATGTGGGCCCTCTCCAGAAGGAAACAGGAAATCTGGCCACAAGGGATATGGAAAAGGCTGAGGTACTCAATGACTTCTTTGTCTCAGTCTTTACTGGCAAGGGCTCTAGCTGCACCATCCAAGTTACAGAAGGCAAAGGCAGGGGCTGGGAGAAGGGAGATCTACCCACTGTAAGTGAAGATCGGGTTCAAGACCATCTAAGGAACCTGAAGTCACACAAGTCCATGGGACTTGACGAGATCCATCTGCACGTCCTGAGGGATTTGACAGACCAAGTTGCCAAGCTGCTTTCCATCATATTTGAAAAGTCATGGCAATCTGGAGAAGTGCCCACTTACTGGAAAAAAGGAAACGTCACCCCCATTTTCAAAAAGGGAAAAAAGCGAGACCTAGGCAACTACAGGCTCTGTGCCAGGCAAAATCGTGGAGCAGATCCTCCTGAAGGCTCTGCTAAGGCATGTGGGAAATGATGAGATGATTTCTGGTGGATGACAACAAGCTGTGGTTGACGCGCTGGAGGGACCTTGACAGGCTTGAGAGGTGGGCCTGTGCCAACCTCATGAAGTTCAACAAAGAGAAGTGCAAGGTCCTGCACCTGGGGTGGGGCAATCCCAGGCACAAATACAGGCTGCTCAAGGAGTGGATTAAGAGCAGCCCTGTGGAGAAAGACTTGGGGATGCTGGTTGATAATAAGATCAACATGAGCCAGCAATGTGCCAGTGCAGCCCACAAAGCCAGGCATACCCTGGGCTGCATCAAAAGCAGTGTGGCCAGTAGCTTGAGGGAGGTGATTCTGTCCCTCTACTCTGCTCTTGTGAGACCCCACCTGGAGTACTGTGTCCAGCTCTGGAGCCTCCAGCACAAGAAGGACATAAACCTGTTGGAGAGTGTTCAGAGGAGGGCTACAAAAATGATTAAAGAGCTGGAACACCTCTCCTATGAAGACAGACTGAGGGAATTTGGCTTCTTCAACCTGGAAAAGAGAAGGCTCAGAGGAGACCTTATTGCAGCCTTCCAGTATTGGAAGGGGCCCTACAAGAAGGCTGGGGAGGGACTTTTCACAAAGGCCTGTAGTGATAGCATGAGGGGTAATGGTTTGAAACTGGAAGAGGGTAGATTTAGATTGGAAATTAGGAGGAAATTCTTCACTCTGAGGGTGATGAGACACTGGAACAAGTTGCCTAGCTGAGTTGTGGAGGCTCTATCCTCGGAAGTGTTCAAGGCCAGGCTGGATGTGGCCTTGAGCAACCTGGTGTAGTGGGAGGTGTCCCTGCCATGCCAGGGGAGTTGGAACTAGATGATCTTTGAGTTCCCTTCCAACCCAAACCATTCTATGATTCTATGTTGTAAACACTTCTTTATTCCTATTTTTTTAATGCTTTTCTAAAATCAGTTTGGCCAAGTATTGTGAAAAGTGGAATGACTTTTCAAAATTATTTCAGAAAAAAATAGTTGTAGAGAGAAATATTATTTTGAGGAAGTCTCCTTACAGATATTTCTGACAGGATTCATAAAGCTTCTGGCCTAGGAGCTATTTCTTCAGACAAAACAAGTGTACCAGAAAAAGCATATAATTAAATGATTAGTAAAACAGGCAAAAACCCCACAACCCTCTCTTTTATTTATTTAGCAATACATAATACTATTTATAGGAAAATGCAAATATTCTAGGATTAATTCATCACACTGCCCCATAAACAATGTGAGAAATTGTTAAATGGAAAGAAAAATGTGAAACATGCAAAAATTAAACGAAGCATTGTGGTGATTATGTAAATGCAAACATCATTAACCAGTATAATTATAGAAATGTGTTCTTTTCAGTTGTGCATAAATGTTTCATAGTGAGCTCCCAAGAACTCAGAAATAATTTCTTGCATATTTGATTTTTTCCAAAACATTGAAGATAACTTCCATACTACTTGACCTTGTGGCCTAGAGGTTACTTGATCTCTGGATAAATAAGGGTTTTCTGAAGACATAATGACTTTACTAAACTTTCATTTCGGATCAGCAGATCATAAAACTAAGTGTCTACAAAAAAAAAAGAAAAATTGTATGGTGTCTCTTACTGTTGCAAATAAATATTGGGCTACATTCATTTTTTTGTTACATGACTGTATACAAGAAAGCCAAAAGATTTCAAATACAAATGGAGAGGTTAGAATTTTGTTTTTATGTTATGGAACCAACAGTTCTTGGGTCAACTTTTTCACAGAGAATCAGACAATATAATGAAAGTTGATATGTTCTGTGAAAAGTAAATAACACCTTTGTATTGGGAGCGTAGGAAAATCAGCTAGAATGAGATATATAAAATAAGGTAGCCTCATCACTTTAAATGGAAAAAAATTGCAAAATATAAAAAGTTACATCAAACACTAGTATTATATTGAAGAGTAACCGATAATGTATCAAAAAAAATCAAACTTACTTAAAAAATGACTTAAAGTCACTTTTGTTCCAGTGTAAAATTATACATCACTCATATCTACACTGTTGTTCAAGACTACATGTCATATTTTAGTTGGATTTTACTTTATAAATTGAATATGAAAGAATACAATATCAAGAATACTGCCTTTAGATAATGAAGGAATATGCTTTAAAAGGAAATAACTTTTCAGTCCTGTATTATGCATCCTTCCCTTACTGTTTTGAATATTCTTTCTCTCTCTGTCTTTTCTACAATATTTGATCATATAAGCAACAGTATTTACAAAAATAACACATTTCTCTAGTATGCAGAATGACTTTTTCAAAGTTATTACTATTTTTAAACAGAGCTAAGGGATTGTGTTCAGCTTGCGGTCTCTCCAAATTCAATATCAAGATGATTAAAAAAATACCTTTACTTTCTCTCCAAAGTTACCTGTGTGTTCATGTTGAATGCCTAGATATTTGTTAGCTTTACTATGTCTATTTCAACCTTTATTTTCTTTTCTCTCTGGTTTTATGACTGTAAAATTGTCTCCAAGTTTATCTCAAGACCTGCTTTCTCACCATTTAAATCTAACAGTTTTAAATTGCTTGCTGTCATCAATAATCTTCTCACCTTTTCGCCTCATTATTTTACATCAAATTTTTTAGAAATAAGTGAAGAAATATCCCTGAAAAGTAAAAAAGCAGAGAAACATTTTGTGTCCATGACAGAACAACCAAAGAGGATCTTAAGAAGTAGAATTTTTCATATCACTAAATACCAACTTTAATAGTGTACATTCTTTCCAGAGCCACTTAATTGAGGCAAATAGGACAAAGACCAAACTACTAGAAAGTAATCATCTCCAAATTTGTGAGTATCTCACAGGAAATACTGAGTGACAGCTAAACTGCTTTTTCTTTTTTTATCCTTGGGCTGTACTGTCACTTCTCTCTCTCTTATTATCCACCTATTTCTCTGGCGTCTTTCTTGCTGTGACTTGACTTTAAAATATGTACTAAGTATTTAGACTGCATGTAAGGTTTTAGCAGTTGTTGAAGCTCTATTCATAATGGTGGCTTAGCTTTGCAATTGTGAAAGGCAGCTATGACCCCTTGCCTTTCCTAGACAATTATGTAGAATCACAGAACCATAGAATCATAGAATGTTAGGGGTTACTTCTTTTCTGTATGATTATTCTCTTGACCAATGACATAAAGGTTGTGTTCCAACTAATTTTCCAAATTTGCTTTCCAAGTGTTGTGGTGTCCTGGAGCTATTTCTAACTTTAAGGGTCTCTCCTATTAGCTAAACTTCGTGATCTAAAATATTCAAATGAATTATAATATAATGTGACAATTATTGTAAATTGGTTCTTGTATTGCAGGGAAATGATTTTTCTTCATTATTCTCCAAGACATTTTAGAGGCCTAGGTTTGAAATAGAACTTTTAGAGTACCCTCCTGATACACAGATCATGAACTTAAGCTCAGATCTTACCAGCCTGTTAAATATGTATGTATTCTAGCTCTAGATAAGTACCTTTAGATAGCTCTAGATAACTATCTTTAGATAACTATTTGGGCATAAATTAAAATACTGAAATACAACAGCTGAAATACAGCAGTTTAGCTAGGGAAAGAAAGGATTACTACTTTGCTCCTGCAAAGAGCTGACAGCTCACTGAAGACTTCTGTGAAACCTCCGTTTTCAGAGGTATTGAGAAAACTCAGGTGCAACTGCATAGGTGTTCATTGGCAGATTGCTCAATCAGGTACAAATTAATCAAGTCTCTTTTTTTAAATCAAAGTAACCATCAATACCTAGAAAACACAGTTCCTATATCCTCAAATATCTAGTAATTGTTTTGTTCTATTCCACCAATTTTTAAACTTACTGACCAACACCCATGTTAGAAAAAAGTGGCACTTCGTGACTTTCCTGTTGCCGCTGAACCTGATCTGGGGCTTCCACAGTGTCTACTCAACAGCATCAGTGGTGACAGTGATGTAATTGCCATCAGTGGGGTTGGGCTCAATACTGGTTTTGTATTTATTTGTATATATTTTCATTAAAACTGTTCTAGATTTCTTTTCCAATCCATAAGTCTCTCTCCCTTATTGCCTTTCTCTTTCCCTTTGGGGAGGGAACAGGGTTAACAGAGAGCATCTGTTATAATTCTAGTGGACAGCCCTAACCCTAAACCCCGATACAGATTGAATAATATTATGATCTGATCTTTCAACTGCACAATACATCCTTTTAAAAAAAAGTCTACTCGAGTCTCTAAGCCTCCATTTCAACTAAATTTAAGCTTTATTGCTAGTGCTATGAAAAATACTATCTTTGCTGAAAAGCTTAAACAGAAAATACACCTTCATTTTTGAAAACACCGTATATTAAGCACCAGAAAAATATTAACAATTATAATTTTAGAATTTCTGTTGAAAAAAACCAATTAGATATATTTACCAAGATGGTTTTATTACTGAAAACATAGAATTGCAGAATCATCAAGGCTGGAAGGTATGTTGACACGTAATGATTTTATGATTCATGTTTCCATTAACAAAGCAAGATTAGTTACAAAATCATATAGGGTTGCTCCCTGGGCTTTCTCCAGTGAGGTCTGACAACTACAAGGATGGAGTCTGCAAAACTTCTCTGGGCAACTATGTGCAACCTGTGACTATTCTCGTGGGGAAAACACCTACCCGTCTGGAAGCACTCTCTTGTAACCTCTCCATAGGTGCTGAAAGGCTGCTGGTAGGTCCTCCCAAAGATATCTTTTCGTCAGGTTAAACAAGCCCATCTCCCTCAGCCTCTCCTCACAGGGTAAGTGCTCCAGTGTCTCTGCCCAGATTGAGGGACCTCTACTGAACCCATCCTATTTTGTCAGTTTTTACTATGGTGTAAGACTCAAAACTGAATACATTACACTAGATGGAGTCTCTTGAGTACTGAGTAACGACAATAATCACTCCCCTTAATCTACTGCCAATTCAAGGCTGCCATTGGTTATCTCATCCCTTCCCAGTTCTTCCTTTATCATGACTAGCAGATCCCACTGTGTATCACTGTGACTCTTGTACCAGGAAGATAGCCCTGACATACATCAGAAATCTTGATTGCTTGCATCCTACTGTGTTGCCATTTCAGCAGATGTCAGAAGCTAAAGTCCTTCCTGAGAACTTGAGTACGTTATACAGTGATGCCCAGTTTCAAAAATTTCTTTTACCTCCCTGCCAGTTTTCTCAGATCGTAGCACTGTTTCTATCTTTAGGCATTAACTGGCTTGTTTACTGTTCTCTTAAACAGTCTCAAAATTATTTCATAATCATAGAATCATAGAATCATAGAATGTTAGGAGTTGGAAGGGACCTCCGGAGATCATCACCCTCACAGTAAAGAAGTTCCTCCTCATGTTGAGGTGGAACTTCCTGTGCTCTAGCTTGTATCCATTTCCCCTTGTCCTATGGCAGGGCACAAGTGAAAAGGGGTTGCCCCTTTCTTCTTGACACCCAGCCCTCATCTATTTATACACATTAATTAGATCCCCTCTCAGTCTTCTCTTC